>OX451219.1:25031204-25242368 GCA_949628195.1 Phasia obesa | reverse complement strand
CAAGGAAACAACCAACTACAAAAATGAACATAAGATCTCAATAAACAACTTTCTAGAACATATAAACTTCCTAGGAATGATTCTGAACACCGTTTAGGTAGCGCTTAGGTAGCCGCAAAAAATTTTTCACTTTTGCGTTATTCTTTATGACAAGCGCTACAACTTTGCCTCAGAGAGTATATCAAAATTCCAAACGGTTTGCAAAATATGAGCTTGAGTAAATTATAATTTTTTTGCAAAAATGACATCGAGGCCCCACATCTTTGAGGGCCCATAAAAAAAAAACCTGGAGGTCTTTGGGCAAAACTGGGAGACAGTGGTCTTTTTTTTTTTGGTCTTTTATCACGTAGTGGTGTCCGTATATGGTTATTTATTTCCGTGTTGCACTGTGTAATATAATATAAAAATTTTTTTGAATTTTTATGGACAGCGGGAGGTATCCTTGCAACTCCACCCTCAAACCATCCCAGTGAAAATTTTTTTGTTAATTTTTTTGCCAATTTCCAAAAAATATTCACTTTTAAGTTTTTATGTCGAAGAGCAGAATATTAGTAAAAGCCATTATTGTAATTTATTACTTTATAGTATTTAATTTGTCTGAAAAAAATTAATTTATTCATAACTAGCTGTGCCCGCAAGCATTCCTATTTTGTTTTGAAAGTAATCCATTTTAAAGCCCTTAATTTTATAGTGTTTCAGATATGATTAGTGTAATTACTTTATATAGCCATCACTAGGTAATTATTCAGAAACAGAGGCTTTTTAAAAAATTCTAAAATTTTTATAAAATACCAAAATTATTGCAGAGTACTGTTAATAGTGTTTTAAATTACTCGCTGACAAAAATAAAAGTTATTTATAATTTTTTTTATTTATAAAACTTTTTGAGAATTTAAATATTAATTATTTAATATTATGCTAATTACTTATAACATTTTGTAATAAAAATGCAATTTTTATTTGTTGAGGGAAAAGAAACTTCAACAAAAGTTATTGCCAAGTTTGCAGTACCATTAAATCGGTAAAGTTGCGTACTTTCACTAATTGTTCTCTCACTCTTTCTTGGAAATAAGATATTTTAAAATATCCTATATTTGTACCAAGATACCAAGGTACCTCTCCCTAAAGAAAGTCAAAGTTTTATTATATGTATGGATAATAACGTATTTATATTAGTAACAACAAATTTTATTTTAAATAATAACAATTAATTTATTTAAAAAAAAAAATCTTAGAAACCAAAAACATTTTATGGCCGACAAAGAGGTTTCTTACTCACATCTATCTATAAAGTATAAGCAAAAACCGTAAAAAGGGAAATTTGTAAAAAATCGGAAAAAAAATGCCAGTCTTATAGTAGAGATCGCAAATTTTATAGTGATATATAACATTTTTAGATCGCGATGGCTCTCATTCTCAAAAACCTTTAAACTTTTTTCTTTTGACAAAAAGTGAACAAAAAATAATTTTTTTTTAATTTCGAACAAAATTTTTTATCATAAAAATTTAAAATAAAAATCTTCTAAAAATTAATATATTTTGTATTAAAATAATAAAAAATTTTTATTCGTTTTGCCACAAAAAATACAGGGTGGCGCAAAAATAACCTTCCGATGTTTTTTGGCTGTAATTTAAAAAAAATTAAAAACTTTGATTCTTCTTGTGGATTATTTTTATTTGGTCAAGTCGAGAATATGATGTCATGTAAATGGCCGCCGCCACAGTTGATTGTCATTTGAGCCCTTTTTATGGCATTTTCCATCACTTTGGCCAAAACTTCCGGCGATAGGTCCTCACATTCTTGACGGATATTGTCTTTAAGAGCTGCAAGAGTCTGAGGCTTGTTGACATAAACCCGCGACTTCAAAAAGACCCACTGCGGCTAAACGTCGCAGTGTTTCACCAGTAGGCGTTGGACGACCAGGAAATCTGCGACGAAATTCACGTTGTGCCAAAGTCACCGACCGATTATTAGTCAAATAAATAGTCACCAATATTCCGCGTTCTGGAGCAGTGTAGCGTAACATTGTTTATTAACGTGTATTTCGCAAGTGTTTACTACACAAATGTCAAAACAGAATTGACATTAGGGGCCAATCGCAAAATTTATAGCATTTTCTGATAGGAGGATTACTTTTGCGCCACCCAGTATATTGCAAACCTCTCACAATCGTAAAAGGGCATTAAAAACGTATGCAATTTACTCAACTTTCCAGATTGTTAACAGTGTCGCAAAACGACAAATCTCAAATCAAAAGCCTTGAAAATCCACGATTCAATCAATATAGATTGGCTAGATTGCAAAATATCCCTCTGTGCGTCGTCAGCGTCCTGACCATAGAGAACTCGCAAAACGTCTGTGCCATCCTTAAATCACTAAAAAAGATTTCTCTTTTTAATATCACACTTGCCCAATTTTGAGCGAATTTTGTATTTTTTTTGTGTTAAAAAATCAAAAGTTTATTAAGAATTCATCGGCTAATTTAAACAAAATATGTTTTTTTTTTTTAATCTTCTATGGTGTAAACTGGGTCAAAACAAAAATTCCTTGTAGAAATTTTGTTATAATTTAATTACTTCGTAATAGATGGTTTAACGATACTTCAGGTTTTTAATGTGGATGGACTTAGAGGAATAAGAATCCATTGAACATATTATATGTCAATGCCCGGTATTATGAGATCTCAGGCTTAGACGACGGATATCACGATGGACTAAGTGTCGCCTCTAGTAGATGTAGTCAATTAATAGGACGCAATTAGCGATTTAGGATTATTACGGCTTAAGACTTGTTGCATTTGATGTCGGTTATATGTTTTCTTATGACACGCGTTTCTTCAATACAGTCTTCACAAGAAATATTTTTGTTCTTGCTACTAATTTAGTCTCGGTTCAAAAAAAATCACTTTATTTGGTTGAATCCAAATAAATATTATATATTTCTGGCCTAATAATGGAAATGCGAATACTTATCATCAAAAATGGTTTTTTGTTTTTCAAACAGCATGATTTATATATTTTTGCATGCTCTCAAACCAATTGTCGAAGAACTTTTTCCACTCCGATTGAGACACTCCCCAAACGTGGCTTTTGAACGCTTCAACAACATCTTCTGGCGACGAAAATCGTTGACCACGCATTTTTTTCTTGATGTGCGGGAATAACAAGAAGTCATTGGGTGCCAAGTCAGGGCAGTACGGCGGATGACCCATCAAAGCGACGTTTTGGCCGGTCAAAAAGGCGCTGGTTTTAGCCGATGTGTGAGAGCTCGCATTTTCATGGTGAACAATGATTCGTCTTCTCTTGTTCGTTTTTCGATTTTCTCCGAAGACTTCAGGCTAACAAATTGTAGTGCACCAGTCAGAATTGACCGTCCAACGTTGCTCAAGCGGAACAGTCCAGTCATGGACTTCGGCCAGTCTTGCCGAAGAAACAGGCGACCATTTGCTTCGAAGTGCTTCTCTCACGAACAACTTTCGTTAAATTTGGCTCGCCTTCGTAGACCCACATGGTCGATTGTTGTTTCGTTTCGGGCTCATACTTATAGATCCATGATTCGTCAGATGTGACGATACGTCTTTTGAAGCACCGCGATTATATTTTTGCAACATTTCTTTGCACCAATCGACACGAGCCTTTTTGTGAGCGACTGTCAAATTGTGCGGGATCCTACGAGAACAAACCGCCAGGTGTTTATGCAATATCATGTGTATGCTGGTGGGAGAAATGTCCAAGGATGCCTCTGTCTCACGGTATGTCACATGACGATCTTGCATCAGGAGTTCACGCACGGCTTCAATGTTCTCTGGCACAACGGCCGTTTTTGGACGACCTTTACGGAATTCGTCTTTGAGTGATCGTATAGGATGGTGCTTCATCGTCAATCAAAGATTTAAGTTCATCAATACACTCTTGTCGTGTTAATCCACGTCGAAAGTTGTGAAAAATAATCGCACGAATATGTTCACGAGTCAATTCCATTTTTTTGTCAAATTAATTTTTTCAAGTCACTGTAAATATGATGGTCGTACGTTCAAAAGTTTTGAGTACGATTATGCTAAAAACTGTCAAACTTTCCAGTGGGAATGTCAGATTGCACCTGGGAACACAGAGTTGCCAGGCCAGAAATATATATAGCAGACCTTGTGAAAGTTCTATTTGGAGCATTCAATCAAATTATTACACTTCAAGAAAATTACATTCTAATGTTTAAGGAAAAAAATAAATGTTTTAAAATTATTCATTTAATTTAAACCAAGCGAAGAAAAAAAAATTCATCATGTTTGAAACGTACGAAATTAATAAGCAATAAAAAAGTTGTACAATATATTTTCAATGCAATTGACTTCAAAGTAAGAAAAGCTCAAAAGAAACTTTTTTAATTACCTCTTCAGTTGTTTTTTATGTTTATCCTTTTTATATTACAGCATATTAATAAAAGAAAAAAAACAACTAAAACTTTTGCCTTTAATTATAAATTATAAAGTCAAGTTTGTAAGACAGCAGCAGCAATTTCTATTACCAGTAATTTTTTTTTCACTGAACATGGCAAGAGTTTTAATAAGGCAAATATTAATTAAAAGGAAACTCAACTTCAATAACAATCAAACATAGCCCGAGTCAAGACAGGCACTGCAACGACCACACCAAGCCAAGCCAAGCCAACCATGTTCTTAACAAGCATCTTTAAAATTATGCTCCATTGAGCTCATAAAAAACCGCTAGAGCAGGAGACGGAAAGCATAAACAACATCGCGTTGGAAAAGGGCTTTATTTAAATAATTTCTATGTAAATTTGTGTAATTTTCTCTCTTTTTCTCCTTTCGTTCTTTTTAATAATAAACTGGCAATATGCTGAATGATGAACCAGCCAAGCATCCATCCAACCAACCAGCCAACCAGCCAGCCAACCATCCGAGCAATATAATGGTGAATGTATATAAATGAATTAACAACGTGCTGAATAAATGAAAGGATAATAAGGATGCTTGACATAAACAACAACAACAACAACAACAAGAACAACAAATTGCATTAACTAGGGTTATAACCCCATAATAGTCACAACAATGTAGTATAACATCCACATCTACCGCCGGACAACATGCATATTTAAAGGCAAATAAAAATGACTTCTCTGCATCTGTTGTGGAATAAAGAGAGGTTGTAATTTCAGTTTTTTTTAGGGATTTTCTGTGTTAATTTAGGAATATTAAATACTAGCTGTGCCCCCACACGTTGTATACGTACTGACAATATTTTCTTTAATTTGGCTTTGAAAGTAATCCACACCAAATTTTAAGACTCTTACACATGTAGATTATATAAAGTTACCCTTCCCTGGATAAAATTCTAAAAATTATTGTAAAGCTCTGTAAAAGACAGACAGAAAATAAGTTACTGATTATTTAAAACAGCGCCATCTCTTGCGCAACCGTATTTAAAATATTACGCTTTCGATTTATATTTTGTGATTATTTTAAAACAGCGCCGTCTGTTGCGCAACCGTATTTAAAATATACCGCTTTCAAAAATAAAAGATGCCTTAAAGTATGCAGTACCTTTAAATCGGTAAAAAAAAATCGGCGTACTTTCACTGTTTTTCCTCCACTGTCTCATCGAAATAAGATATTTTTGCGGACAAAAAAGTATCCTATATTGTACTCAGGATGTCAGGGTAACTCCTCACAAAATTTTGTTAAAATCCATTCAGTAGTTTTTACGTCATGCGAACACAAAGAAAAAGAAAGACAGACAGGAAATGAGTTACTATTTTATTATATGTATAGATAATAGTTTTAAACATGGTGGCAGCTAATTTTGAAAATTAAGGCTTTAATTTTTTTTAGAGTGATAATATGTTTTCTTCGGAAGACAATGCAACTTTAACGGGGGTCAGAATTCACAAACTTGGCAGTATTTACGGCAAATCAATTTGCCGTAAAAAATGTATAACTGTGTTATCCAGCATCGATAAAGAAGTTATGGAAATATCAAGTATCATATGTTAATATGTATCATATATTAAAATTGATGAAGATGAAACTTGCAATCTGTTCCTGGAAGAAGCTGAATGTCCAGTAATTTCTTGCACTACACGATTGACCACATTGACACATAGACACTAAATATTGATGAAAACGGAAACCTTAGATATGGTGGCCGTAGATTAGCCATCTGCTACCAGAAATCATTGCGGAATGCTGAGGGTCAAAAAGGAACTCCTTAATTCCTTTAGATTCTAAGAAGTTTGACATTTTCTAAATAGCCTCAACATGGTATTTTTTTCGTTGTCTAGCTATTTCGGACCTCAAATAGCAATAAAAAAACGACTTTTGTAATTTAAACAGTGATTTTTACCATGAAAGCCATCGTTTCAAAATTTTTTTGGGATTTTTTTTTTTAACAACACTACCTCTTCGAAGCTTTTTTTGCTTGTCGGCAGAAAATACCCAGAGTATTTGGCAAGAATCCAACCCGCAACCTCCAGGCTCATAGACTAGCGCGCTACCAATCGGTCTCTCGATGCACTCATAGACGATAATTTTCCGTGAGAAGGTTTAAAATTAATAGCTGCATGAGCAAGCTCATCTAATAAATGTGCTTGTAAGCTCATGAGCAAGTGGTCATACTCGAACACAAACTACCTTACTGAACACATGCCTACTCATACCATACTATTAGTGAGCATAAACGCAATGAGCTGACCGAGTAAAACGAACTTTCTATACTAGTGAGTGCCGTGTTTAATCGTCTCATGTTCAAAACACTCAGTTTAGTTTAGTAGTACTTTTGGATAAGGCATAGTGCGTTTTCCTTACACTAGCTGTTTTAGGCTCTTTGTATTTCTTAAGCAATAAAGACCTTATTTAAAATGAACGTAAGTAATGTTGTTAAAATATTCTAAGGTTTTTCTTTGTACACTCGAACTGTTTTCGGGTTTCACTCAAAGCATAAAACTGTTCGAACTCGGCCAAGTTCATTGTTATGATGTTCAATTTTTTTTTAATTTTTTTTTAATACCAAATCGAGGGTAAATAAGTTTAGTCATTGCAAGACCTCAATCGGAATACAATGCTTAAACTAATATTTTATTGTATTAATTTGGAGAACAGTGGGACAATATAAAGTATTTTGGAACTGCTGATACGAATAATATTTCGAGCTTAAGTTATGAGGGCAACAAATTGGCGAATTATATGAAAAATATATTCGGCCCTATTGCCATTGGCGTTTTAATTTTAATAGTCGTTTATATGTCGTTGTCGGTTTTAGCGAAGAAGAAGAAATGTTATCGAAAACAAAGAGACAATTTTTTTACGTTATTATTTATAACATTTTTGTAAATTTCTGAAAAGTTTGTTATTACGTTGTAAGTTTTAACAAAATATGGCGAGTAATGAATTTTATTTTTAAAGTTCAAGTGATGATGATGAAATAATGGATATAAACATATATCCATCGGAAGATGCTGCGATAGAACGTTACCATTTTTGCCTTCCTAGATTCTAAGTAAGAAACTCGATTAGTAGCGAACTAACTTCTTTATGGTCGGCGAATACCAGTGCGTTTCCTTTCGGATTAATTTGTTTTTCAAATATTAATAGGTATCAGACCGATTCCTCCAATAGTGACAATCGCACCTGTTTATAACAGCCTTCTCTTGTTGCTCTGGATTCAGAGCTTCCATTTTATCTTGATTTATTTTAATAAAACAAATATTTTAATGTATGTATATTTTCTAAAAATTTAGTTTTACTTACTTTATGCCAAACTTCTCCATCAAGAACTGTGAGCCTCCAGTTCTTTAGGTAATTTCGCTTCAAAAATCTCCAAATTTTACGGTTTTATGACCTTTCGAAACCCCTTATTATACGCGGAAGATTTAAGAAACTAAAATTTGGAACTGCCTTGATGTACATTTTTTATTTTAAACTTTTTTCTTGTAGTCCTTTGAATTTCGTTGCTTGCAGTGATGACGACAAACAACTAATACTTTATTGTCGTTTCTATCTTCGTTTTTAAAGTAGAGAATACCGATATATTTATGACGAATTTCGTTAACGCCAACGGTGATGCCGTTTTTATTTCGTTTTCAAACTACAACGCCTTTTACGATAGTAAGGCTAACAATCTAGAAGTTAGGCCAACAAGGCAAGAGCTGTTTCTTAAAGTCTTAATTAGAGCGCATTAAAAGAGCCGACTGAAATAAATTAACAAAATCTCTGAAGCACTTGTAAAAAAATAAGACTAATTTTAATTATTTTCCAAAAACACGCCCACTCCATTTCAGCTTTTAATATATTATTCCTTTAAAAATTCTATTCATAAATTTTTAACAGCCATTACCCCTACTCACTCTTATTTCATAGTCATAATACTATTATTACCGTATCCAATGTATCCAATTTAAATTTGTTGCTCATTAAATGTAAAAAATAACCCTCTTTCTAGTCGCTTTTGTTTAACGCCATTGCAGCTTTTCCTTTGTAGCCTTTGTTACAAACCCAACTCCTCACATTCTCAAAAGTTAGTTAATTAACATAAAAATTAAATATTCCAATTTTAACAACATTTTACGCTGTATCCTTTTTTGCTCTTTCGTTTACACCATTTCAAGAAAAACAGAATGAAACCGCCGAGATTTCTCACAATCAACAACACGACAAACTACAAACCTGAGTGGCTTTTTATAAATAAAAATGTCTGTTTTACGCGTGCCAGGATATAAAACAAAACAACAACAACAACAAAAGAAAAGAAAAAAGTCATGAAAAAACAACACTAAAAGAATAAAGACGTCTTTTACCAGGCTTTCTTTCATTTCACAATTAGTGTTTTGTGATGTTTTAGAAGGATACAAAAAGCTGAAGGACTATTTTCATTGAAGGAAGTGGAGTGAGCGGAAAGAAAAACTGCATTTAAAAGAAAATAAGATGGCGAAGAGTTAATAATAAGCTGAGGACCTTTACAATAAAGAATAAGCACAAGAATTTATAAATAGAAAGGACATTATATCCTTTGGCCATATCAACTACACATTTATGAATAATTAAAAATTTTTACAAAAAAAAAAAATATAAAAATAAAAAGAAAGAATGAATGTAAGCAAGTTGGCTTGTGGCTGTTGTGTGTAATAAAAATGCCAGAATGAAAAGTGGTTTGGATTTTATTGCTTCCATTCAAAAGTGTTGAGTAGTTATTCGTTGAGGTTGAGGTTTTCTTTCATTTGTCATTTTAGTCATTATGTTTGTTATTTTATGCCATCAAAAGAATTCTGAAAATTGTATTTATTCATATAAATTAGGTTTTGCTTGTTGGAGGGTCATCTGATTGGGAGTGAGTGAAAAAAAAACTAATCAAAGACATAGACTTAATTGTAAGACATTAGATTCAATTTCACGTTAAGAATCTCTTTGCACAGTGGGATATTTGACCAAAAAAATTTAAATAAATCTATAGAATTTCTTAAAGAATTCAAAATAGTCGATGAAAAAATTAAATAAGAAATGCTACGACTTGTTCATGTAATTCCCTCAATTCTGGTAGGCAGAAGGCTTGCTAAAACCGAGTATACTGGCAGCAGCAGATTGAAACCATCCAATAGAGGCGGTAGATAAGAGGCTCCTAAAGACATCTTGTCTCTTCTAGGTGGCTGAAAAATTAAGTCGAGTGAACTCTGGATATCTGTCCACCTCCATTTTTTTATACCATTCACCACAGGTGGAAAGTTTGTCATTCTGTGTGTAATTTCTACAAAATTTACTTCCGACCCAATAAAGTATATGTATTCTGGATCCTTATACATAGAGAACTTGATTAAGCGATATTCTTCTGTGTTCGGGTAAAATCAACTTTGCCAACCAGGAGAGATTCAGAAAATTTAAACCCACCAATCTGCCAGGTTAGTCTAAACATTCTTATGCAATATAAATTATACGAGGGTCCTAACTTCAAAAAAAAAAAATTCTTTAAATATTTTACAGAAAATTTTCGATAAAATTTTTACAAAAAATTATCTGTAAAGTTTTTACAAAAAATTACGGTAATATTTTTACAAAAAATTTCCGATAATATTTTTAGAGGAAATTATTGATAAAATTTTTAGATCAAATTTTTGATAAATTTTTTACAAAATATTTTGATAAAGTTTTTACAAAAAAATCTAACCCAATGTAAATTACAGGAGGTTCCTAATTTTCACAAATATTTTCGAATATATTTTTAGAGGAAATTATTAATAAATTTTTTTTTTTTGATAATATTTTTACAAAATATTTTGATAAAATTTTTACAAAAAAATCTAACGCAATATAAATTACAAGAGGTT
Organism: Phasia obesa; assembly: GCA_949628195.1. Lineage (NCBI taxonomy): Eukaryota > Metazoa > Arthropoda > Insecta > Diptera > Tachinidae > Phasia > Phasia obesa. Next base: position 25,232,038 of record OX451219.1, on the reverse strand, counting down.
CCTAATTTTTACAAAACTCTTTCGATAAAATTAAAAAAAAAATTGATAAAATTTAAAAAAAAATTGATAAAATTTTTACAAAAAAAAAATTGATAAAATTTTTACAAAAAAAAAATTGATAAAATTTTTACCAAAATTTTTCTATAAAATGTTTACTAAAAATTTTCGAAAAAATTTTTACATAAAATTTTTGATAAATTTTTTACACAAAATTTTTGATAAAATTTTTTAAAAAATTTTACAAAATATTTTCGATATAATTTTTACAAAAATTTTCGATAACATTTTTACAAAATATTTTGGATATATTTTTACAAAAAATATTGGATAAAATTTACAAAAAATTTTCGATAAAAATTTTACAACCAATTTTTGATAAAAATTTTACAGCACATTTTTGATAAAATTTTTACAAAAAGTTTTCTAAAAATTTTACAAAATATTTTCGATAAAATTTTTACAAAAAATTTTCGATAAAATTTTCGAAAAAAAATTTCGATAAAATTTTCGAAAAAAAATTTCGATAAAATTTTTACAAAAAAAATCCGATAAAATTTTTACAAAAAATTTTCGATAAAATTTTTACAAAAAATTCTAACGCAATAAATTACAGGAGTGTCCTAATTTTTACAAATACGTTCGATAAAATTTAAAATAAAAATTTTATAAAATTTTTACCAAAATTTTCTAAAAAATGTATCTTCATATTAATTTTGTCATAATGAAGTTGAACATCATAGAAGTAAAACCCGTATATGTATATTATTGTGAAATTAGGAAACATAACACAGTAAGGGAATATTTAACATTATTATGGTGAAGGGGATTCGGCATGACAGAATATAGCACTCTTACTTGTTTTTTAATATGACTTACCTGTGCATATGAAGCTCTTTTTTGTCGTCATGATAATTATGTCCTATCATCGAAAGGTATATATATTATTGCAAATCAAAGAAACTTAATCGCAGCTTTGCTGTCGGTACAATTTCGCATATCATCTCCGTACATCCAGTGGTACCACAACCAGATTGCCGTTATTTTAATGGCAAACATTTTAGCCTAAATAACGCTGAATTGGTTTTGCAGCCTAAACTATATTTTATTTTAGAATCTAGAGAAAATTACTTTTCCCCTAACTTCAGTGTTTATAGTTGCACCCGCCTGTATAAACAACGAACACGTCATGACGTTGATATAAATGCAGTACCATGGTTGCATACTCATTATTGATACCTCGAATCTTCTATCGGACATAATTATAGGCGAGCAATAATCCTTGTTAGCAGGGATTACTGAAGCACATTCCATAATATTTTAATTTATAAGTCTATCTTTTTCTTTACACTTCTTCTAAATAACATCACATAACTTCTCGTATAACCCTCATAACTTTTCATTTCCGCTGTTTTAAACCATTACATAATATTCAAAACGAGTCGGTCGGTCGGTCCCCTTTCATTTGCATTGTTTCTTGGCATAATTTAATATTCGCCCATTAAGTCCGCCATTTAAAAAGTAAGATGTAATGAAAAGACGACAAACAAAAAATATTTTGAGTTTGCGCCTGTTTTTGCTGTTTTAACGACTCTTTTGTTTTATTCATTAAAGCCTTCATTAGAGTGGATGAGAGTGATGAAGATGGTTGGGGATGGTTTTCATTATGATTTAGCTTAAAAGTGCTTAAGATTTTTAATTTTAGAAAATAAATTATTAAAAGGATATTGCAACAAAATTGTTTGGTTTGAGTCAACATTAAATTAAATTTATGAGTTAGCAAGATATTATGTTGTAGTATACTTATTATACTTCTATACTTATTTAAAATTAAAATTTTATTATTGATATTAGAGAGTGGGAACAAAGATCAAAGTAAAATGGTTTTAAGTCAAAAGATTCCACTTAGGTATTTAAATGTTATTCTTCGGTTGGTAATTTCTTTAGTATCATTTTCTGGATGCATTAAGTAAAAACACGTATGTATCGATTTACTATAGTTGGGATATTAAATTTAACGATTAAAATAATAAACATGATTGTCTTCAAAAATTCAGTTAATATTTTCTCTATAAACATCAGTAAAATAAAAAGTCGTTATAATTTTTAAAATTTTATATTGGGTTTTTGCTCGAATGCAAATATTAAAACGGCTGGTATATATGACTGGTACCACGCCCACTCTTTTAATCCAGATTGTTTTGCTATGCTCATGAATAAAATGAGTATTTGTACAAAATTTTAAAACTGAAACTATTACTGTTCTCTAAGTACACGCTAATAATTTTAACTTCATTAGGGAGATACCACGACCACAGTTTAGATATGGCCTTTTTTCGCTACACTATATATATATCACAAAATTTCAAGATTCTACATATTATATTTCCCAAGTAATACGAAAATAAATATTTATTTTTGTGGTAAGTACCACGCCCACTTGCAATATAAAATAGATGCCCTATTTTATCCATCCCATATATGGTAACAAACTGTGAAAACTCCAGTAGGCTCAATATACTGGTTTACCGACAAAGAAACCTACATTTAAACAAAAACCTAGGATTAACAGTAATTCGATTAAAAATTATTCGATTAAAAGTTATTCGAATAAAAATTATTCGATTAATCGCCCAACAAATTGCTGTTCTTCCGTAAATAAGATTTTGCAATTATAAACCTTATAACACTTCTGTATAACCAGCTTGTTAGCTTCCGAAGCAGGATATAGCCATTGCCATGTTTAGGAACCAAGGTTCAGCAATTAGCGAACTTAGTTTTCCTTATGAAAAGATATATTTCCGTTTTGTCTGGCGTTATGACACGACCTCTGGGTAAAGTAAATTGTTTGATTTAATTAGATCTTCTTCGGAGCGTTAATTTATTTGATTTTAATTATTTTACCCTAGAAGATAACAAGTGGATTTGAGGGTGCTGTAGCTTAATTGGTTAGCACGTTGACTACTCAATGGACACGAGTTTTATGTTGCCACGAGTCGTGGCAACATAAATTTTTCTGGTATGTATTAATTTTTCTTTATAATAATGCTTATCACAGCGCCCTCCTTCGACGGTATTACCACATAGCACTAAATCGCCAGCGAAGTAAAATATATATAAATAATTATAAAATAACTTCAAACTAATTCGCCTAAATAACACCAGAGGCGCTGCATTACTGTTCTAAAAAAAATAATCATAACGGGCAATTGCAGTGTTGCCAGAAGCGAAGCTTTACTATCACACTAACCATCTGTCTTATCTACTCCTATCCCATTTCCAAAGGAAATAACACATTTAATATAGGCATTACTTGCCTGCGTGTTACTTCTCTTTAAAAACAAAAAAAAATGGATCTAGTCAATTTGAAAATGTTCACTTTTTAAATTTTATAATATAAAATCTATAATATAAAATTTATATCTCTATATACACCCGTCTCTGACTAATTACTGAGCATTATTAAATCGGTAAAATTGCCTACTTTCCTTCTTATCTTTATAGGGTATCCTGCATATTATGTACCCAAATTTCCAGAAAGGTTCTCATTGTACTTGACAAGCAGGCGGTTATACTACGAATGAGGCAGGTGAACTTGTACTCCAAACTAGTGCTGAAATGTATTTTAAAACTTAATATATGTGCTATGGTTAATGAGGTAACATTGATGTGGGTTAAAGGCTAGATAGGCTCAGCTGGGATCTGTTGTAAATTTCTGTGGACCACAACCAAAAAAAGCCCTGGGAAAATGCTTAATACGAGCGAGGGTCCTACAAAGGAGGAGAAAGGCCACTTCATATAAGCAGGCTCGAAATGGTGCTCAAAGATCCCCAGGACAGGATGGCCACTAAGGTGCTCAGATATATATAAACTTGATAACTGCTTTAGTTGCAGGTCATGGAAAGTTCATATATCATCCATGTAAGATGAAAATTGAACAAGATAGTTTCTGCCTGTTTGTGCCTAGAAGAGGCTAAGACGGCAGTGCAGAATGTGTGTGATAACACTTGACTCAATGAAAATAAGGTTGCCATAATTACACATTGGTTGCTTATAACCATCGAGGGGGAAGGGGGTCGAAAAGTGATCCATTAAGGAAGCGGTTCGCTTCGATATTCCCCTTACGCGGAACACAGAATACATGTTCAAGTAAAATTTCAAGCATCAATTTATTACGGTTTAAGAATAAACCAATAATAATGTCATTATTGGGACACCCATAAGTTAAATTTCAAGTGTCTGGCTTTATGGTCTAACAGAAATTGTAGCAAAAACAGAAATATAACGTTTTTAACGTTTGGGGGTGCGGAATCCTAAGAATCACCTGTTCGATAAGAAAACGATTTCATCTACGTTATGTAACGTTACGTTCACGCTAGTTGCTGGGGTAGGCCAAGCGGAGTCCAGGGTCGTACAGTGAGTGTCACAGTTATAAGCCAAGGCTATTGTTTACAACTTTTCTTAAATTACTTATGATATGTTGTGTGCTCCATAATTGTATTATTTTTTTTTTTTTCAAAAAGCTTTAAGTTTTTAAATATTAAAAGGACACTTTTACATACATATGTCATAAAAATAGTTAATTGAGGGAAATGGAAGTAAAAATACTAAATAAACTAAATAAGAAATATATTCTACACTGAGGACAAAGTGAAAATTAGATTTTATACATTTTTCTTTCATATATTAAATTATGTAGAGAAAACCCAGTTAGAAAAAGACCCTTTTTATTAACAACAACTCTACTCTATAATTTGTTAAAGGACAACGCATCATATCAACACATTTGCAAAAAAAAAAAACAACACAATTCACTACAAACATGCATGTGTTAGAGAACGAGTATACGTAACTACTCATTATGAAGAGAAAAGCCTAAAAGGAAAGGAAACCATTAGTAGTTGTTAGAAAACTTCAAAAAAGACAACAAATCTTTACACATACTCGTAAATGCAAGTATATTAAAACCTGCTGTATATATTTTTTTATCTAAGCAGACGGGTAATAAAGAAAATGACAGTTTAGACTTACATACACTTAGTTATATGTATGTATGAGTATATTTCTAAAAGGATCTTATTTCTATAAAAAAATATGTATTATGTGATACGTATAAGTTAATAATCTAATTACTACATTATAAAGCTCTACTAACAGCTAAAATTATATTTATTTTATACTGACACAGAAATTATTATTATTATACAATAACCATGTTATTATAGGAAAAAGGACTAAAAGCTGCTTTGATATTAAATGTACAAAATATAATGTAACAGTGTATCCCACTAGTAGTTTTACCACTAAAGATTATTTTCTTTTTAAAATAAATATATATTGAGACATTTTCTTCAAAATATCTTACCTAATTCAATAAGAGCCAAACACTGACCTTGTTTAATACCACTTATAACTAAACTGAATACTTACATGTCCACACATACATACATGCATATGTACATACATGATGACACTTAATATTTTTTTCCAAAAAGGGGGAAGTTTTTATTTCATTTTTAAAATTGTGCGTGTGAGTTTTTGGGCTTGAAACCACAAATCATTAAATGCAAATTTTACATGTGTGTTTAATGTTTGCGAAAAAGTAAGTGTTGTCAACAGTTTGGAGATTTAAAAAAACGCTAGCATATCTAAATACGCATATATCGCACAAAATGTGTTTGTTTGTTGGAAAGCTATAGCTGCCTACACCAGTGGACCAATCTTCAAGGAATTTTCACATTTTTTTACCAGATATGCGGTTGGTAAAATAGGGTACACCTAATTCTGTTTTTACGGGGTTAATTGGTTCTGGAAAAATCCGTGTAAAAAAAAACCGTGTAAAAAAAGACATTGATCATATAAAAAAATAGGTGATTGGTTCCTTATCTCTAAAGCCTATTCAAATTAGTGAAAAACGAGAATTTTTTTAAATACAAGAAATCATGTTTATTTTACTAAATCATGTTGGTAATGTGTATTTGCACCGTTTATTTGCATCTTTAGTGTATGATGAAGACTTAATAGATAATTTCGTTCCAGAAATCAACGATTGCCTAATTGAATTTTAATTTTTTATAGTTCTTACTGTAGCTTCGTTTAAACTGAACATTTTGCTAAGAAATGTTGAGCCTTCTCCATTTCGAAGGCGATCTAAAATTTCAAATTTGTTTTCTTAAGAAATGGCTTTACGTTCTAGTTGTTTATTTGTAGTGTAGATATGCATTGATAGTTTACAAAATATTAACACATTTCTTTAACATTAGTCTAACAAGTAAAAATGCTTGTATGCACAAAAACGGAAAACAGATTGGATTGGGCGTGGTACCGCCCACACAAAGTGAAAAAGTTTTGCCGTGAAACCAGAGAACTATAATGAAAATGAAATATTTTTTTTTTACTCTGAGAATAACGTGTATTTTAGAGTTAAATCTTGGAGATTAGGACAGGAGGACAGGGTACCCCCATACAAAGTAATTCTAATGGGTGGTTCAATTTTTAAAGGGCCGATGTTGATTTTGAATAAAACCACAAATTATTTAGGAAATTATTGTCATTTCTTTTTATTTTGATAATATTGGTATGGTTCAATTATGTATGGGATAAAATAACGGCAAAATGGCCGCCGCAACCTCGGCGGCACACCTTCATCCGATTTTCGATGACGCTGAGTAATAACTGAGGTTCTATGCCGTTAATGTACCGAATTATCTTATGCTTTAACTCTTGAATTCTTGATGGCTTATCGACGCACACCTTTCCTTTCAAATAACCCCAAAGATAGAAGTCTAACGGTGTCAAATCACATGATCTTGGCGGAAAATTGACATCGCCACCACGTGAGATAACACGGCTATTAAATTTGTCGCGCAAAAGAGCCTTTATTTCGTTAGCTGTGTGGCAAGTGGCACCGTCCTGTTGAAGTCACATATCGTCCACATCCATATCGTCCAATTCGGGCCATAAAAAGTTCGTTATCATCTCACAATAGCGAACACCATTCACAGTAACTGCTTGACCGGCGTCATTTTGGAAAAAATTCGGGCCGATGATGCCGCCAGCCTATAAACCGCACCAACCGCACAGTCCCTCTTTGCGGGTGCATTGGTTTTTCCACAATCACTCTTGGATTGTCATTCGCCCAAACGAATCCACTGAGGTGAAAATGTGCCTCATCACTGAGGATGATTTTCTTCGAAAGCTGATCATCCAACGTTGCCATATCTTGCTACCCTTCTGACCATTGACGACTTCTGGGATGATCAAGAGGCTTTAGTTCTTGAGTGAATTGCGCCTTGTAAGCGTGCAAATGCAAGTCTTTATGCATAATGTTCATCAATGACGAGCGTGAAAGGTTCAATTGTTGGGCACGACGACGAGTTGAGGTGGACGGCTCTTCAGCCACATTATCGCGAACAGCAGCAATATTTTCTGCAGTACGGGCTGTACGAGCATGAACTGGTGGTTTCACATCTGCTACAGACCCGGTTTGCTCAGATTTTTGAACGATTTTTCCGACTGTACGCACATTTGGACGATTAAATTGACCGAAAATATCACGAAGTGCGTGATTTGAACGCCCATTTTCATAATAAGCCTGAATAACTTTAACGCGTTGCACGATTGTGTATCTTTCCATGGTTCAAATTGAGTTAGTCTGAAAGTGAGAAATGTCAAATTAAATGCAAAAAAAAACTTGACGTTTAGGTGTGGTTCACATTCAACATCATCCCTTAACTACTTTAACCACCCAATATATCTAGAGCACTGATTTACGAGAATAACGCGTTTTCTTACTGTAAAAGTAATTAAATTAGTCATGTGGTTGAAGCACTTATCACTTAAAGAAGCTTAAGCGATTTTTCCAGTCGAAAAATCTCCAAATTGGCCTCACAGTTTACAATCCACAAACAAACAATATCAACAGTTGGTAAACAAACTATTAAAAAAAAGAAGACAAGAAAAATATAGAAAAAAGGAACCAGTTAACAAATAAACATTTTACATATGCAAACTTCCTTCCCCCCCTCAACATCCTGCGGCATTTGGTTGTAGACAAGTTACAAACATACAAACAATTACACATATGAATACAATTGAATGAAGGACATGTATGCTAATGTTCATGTGCGTGGTGTGCGAAAATTCGGTTGTATAAATCATGGATATTAACCCATTAAAGCTTTTAGCATCGATAAAATTCTACAAAAAAAGTTAAGAAGAAAAAAAAAACACCCGCAGGGTTTATAGTCACAGACACAATCATATGCAAAATCCTTATTTAGGAATATGGAAAAAAATTTTATGTTACTTTTTGCTATTTTTTATTGTCAATTGTGTATAACCACCCTTCTAAACTGATCCCTGCGTTTTTTTTTTTTTGTCTCGGCTGCCTGTCATGTTAATAACTTTTTTATTAGTTCTCTATTTTAAAATTGCAACATATATTGCCAGTTTGTTTGTTCCCCAGAGATCTCAAAGACATCTAAATTCCCTGTTTTTTTTGGCAAAATAGTCTCATCATAAAAATGTTTATTTTTATTTTTGTTGATTCACTTTAAAAATTTACCACTTTGGAGTTGTTTAAAGTGAACATTTGGCAAACTTCAACTCGGTTTTTAGCGAATGTGTAATGTTTTGTTTTGAATGAAAATCGTGTGAAATTGTTGAAATTTTGTGGTAGATTTGTTGTTATTGTTGCTATTATTGTGGGAGGTTTATGGTTGTTGTCTTCCAACAAAACACTACACATATGGCGGTTGTAAGGAACATAAACACTAATACTTTTACATGATAAAATTATTTTAACTGTTGATGGCCTTGTAAGCGGATACGGAAGTTACAATTGGGCTTTTGACATACACACACTTACTCCATATTCAGATACAATCCTATTTCAGTTAAGTTGGCTGTGACAAGTGTAATGTTCATCATCGTAATGATTGTTTTGTTAACACTGAATATGTTTAGAATTTTAAAATTTACATGTGAGTAGATGAGTGCGTGTAGGTCTGGGTGTGCGTGTGTGCTAGCATGTAAACATCATTTACTCTCATATGTGTAGATTTAGTTACTGGTGTATTTGTTTGTAAGTTTTTATGTTTGTAACTTAAACTTGAAAGGATATGATATTTGTTGATGTTGTTTTTTTTTTTTGTAACTTTAGCATAGAAAATTTGATTTATTTAAAATATTGCAAGGGGATGAGGGGTGTTTGTATATAAACGTGGGAAACTTTTACTAATAGGTGATTTATAACAAAATTTTAGATAATACAAATGAGAAAGATTTAAGCGCGGAAAAAATTATATTTTAAATATAAATTATTGAGATGATGTCCTAAAATGGCTAAAGGATTTACTTTCATGTGACTAATTTGCAAAGCTCGTTAAATATGTAGGATAAAATACTACTGACTTATTTAAATGCAATAAGAATATAAATTATATGTAATTCGAGAATAATAATATCTATTTAGAATATATAATAAATTAGATTAATTGCATGACATCCATTACACAGCGGAGCGCAATCAAAACACTTTGTTAATTATTCTGCAATTTCTTAATTACAGATCTCAACATGGGCATAGAAGAGAAGCGCCGCTGCACATAGGGGATATTTTGGCAATCTAGCCGGACATTACTTTTTTAGCTTATATTGGCTCTGAGAGCCCCTAAAATTATGAAACTTGTCAAGAAAATCTGTTATAGTCATAGGCTATTAAAGCTAGAAAACAAGAAAAATTGGACAAAGGCGAAACAAGTTACCCTTAGAAGAACTAATCCTACCTCTGAGAAATTATATTTTTTTTTAATTTCCCATTTTGTTTAGCAACTGCAACTTGTATGGCCAGCGAATGTTCAAAAACCTAAACTTGGACATTTTTCGACCCGCTCCCTTGAAGAAAAAAATGTTTCAGTTTTTATGGGCAGGGAGGCATCTCTCCAATCTCCCGCCCCCAAAAGGTCCATGTGATTTTTTTTTATTTATTAATTTTTCTTTGCAAATTTCCAATAAATATTAATTTTTAAGCTTTTATGTCGAAGTAAAGCTGTCTGACCAATCTCAAGTACCCAAGAATATTACTAAAAATTTTTTTTGTAATTTGTTACTATATTTAATTTATCTGAAAATAAATTATTCATAACTAGCTGTACCCGCTACTACGTCAGCGTCCTTATTTTGCTTTGAAAGTAATCCACTTTAAGACGCTTTTATAGTGCTTCAGACATGGTTAATATAATTACTTTATATAAAGGTACCCATCCCTGGGTAAAACATAGACTTTATATAAAATTTAAAACTTTACATAATTTTCTAAAATAGTTATAGAGTTCTGTAAATAGTGTTTTAAATTATCCGCTGATAAAAATAAAAGTTGTTGCTAAGTTTGAAGTACCATTCTATTGGTAAAATTACGTACTTTCACATCTTGTTCTCTATTTGCTCTTGGCAATGAGATATTTTTTCGGGAAAAAATATTCTATATTTGAACCATGATACTAAGGCACCTCTCCCTAAAATTTTATTAAAATCCATCCAGTAGTTTTTACGTGATGCGAACACAAACAGACGGTCATAAAATGACAGTTTTATTACATGTGTGGATAATAACTTATTTATATTAGTAACAATAAATTTTATTTAAAATAATAACAATTAATTTATTTAAGTCAACTTATAAACCAAAAAAATTTTATTACCGACAAAAATGTTTCTCGTGTTTAAGATGAGCAAAGAAAGAAAAAAGTGAAATTTGCAAAAAATCGTAAAAAAATGGAGCAATTTTTTTTTTATTTGGAACAAAATTTTTATTATAAAATTTTAAATTATATTTTTCTAAAAATGAATATAAGTAGCTGTTAATATTACCTTTAAAAAAAATTATAATAAATCTTCTTCGTTTAGTCACAAAAAATATATTGCAAACCTCTCTAAATCATAAAAAGGCAAAAAAAACCTATGCAATTTACTCAACAGTGTCCCATAACGACAAATCACAAGCAAAGGCCTTGAAAATTCTCTATACAATGCAATGTGGAGCAGAATCAAAATATTTTGGAAATAACTCAGCCATCTGTAAAGTGCTAGGCCGATTGATCCAAAATTTGGCATGAACATAGCAGAGGAGTATCTCAGCTTAAGCTTTGATGATGGGGTGCCCAGGGGTGGCGGTATATGGTCTTATTCCTTGTCAAATTATGTTTTCAACAGGGTTCGTTAATGTTAAAGTAGTGTTAGGACTTACAATACTTTTTGTTAATTGCATTTAAAAAATGATTACGTTATAAATTCTAATCACTTTAATATTTAAAAATATCGAAACTAGTGTAATAAAATAGATCTATATTTTTTAAACTTTTTAAATGGAAAACCTTAAATATCTCCATACAAATATAGACATATAATAAAATAGTCCCATTTCCGGCTTTCTGTCTGTCTGCTTTTCTTTTGCGTTCGCATCACGTAAAAACTGCTGGATGGATTTTAACAACATTTTGGAAGGAGGTACCCTTTCCAAGAGAAAGTGGAGAAAAAGCAGTGATAGTATGCAATTTCCGAATTAAAGGTACTGAAATTTTCGGTTTAGAACTGGGATATTTTAAACACGGTTGCGCACTTTTTATTTTTTTAAAGTGGACTATCTTTAACAAAATTGCGCAAACAGATGGCGCCAGTTGAATAAAATTTTTATTTGATTTGTTTTTGTACTTGCGGAAATACAATGTTATTAAAATAAAAAATCTTACAAAGGTTTACAATAATTTTTAGAATTTTAGAATTTTTTATAAATTTTAGAATTTTATCGAGATGGGTACCTTTATATAAAGTAAATACTAAAACCATGACTAAGGCACTATAAAAGTAGGAGTGTTATAATTGGTGTGGAATACTTTGAAAGCAAAATCGAACAAAAATAATAATGTAAAAATAAACTTACACCACTTTCAAAGAAATCGGCTTAAGCAGATCAAATTGGAGTTTTAAAAAATCTCAACTACTAACAAAAAATTATTTTTACTAACCCTAAGACTCACTCTAATTCTGTACGTCCTTTTACAATTTAAAAAAAAATTTAAAACGATGTAAGAACACAAAAAAAAAATAATTAGTTATAATTAATAAATTTTAATCCTTCAGAGTTATGAAAGCTTAGAAGAATTAATTTGTTTTTAATTTTAGCATTAAAGTTTGCTTCTTTTTCCCCTAATATTCCAGTACTTCAGTCTTAATGAAATCATTAAATATAAACCTCCTTTTCTACTCTTGATAAATTTAAAAATGAAATCTTTTCTTTGATTATTCATTGCCAGAACGGAGTATAAAAGTAAAGCAACCCAAATGAATTTTTAATAAAACTCTTTAAGAAAAAAAGCCAAGACGAAGAAGAACTTAAAAATGAAACACATAATCATAATTTTCAATATTTCAACTCCCGCTACCCGACCCCTTAAGGAACCCACAAACAAGTACATTGTGATTAATAAAATATTGTACGAAAACTCATTGAGACTTAACGTCTCTGCAAGTTTTTCATTCTGTTTTAAGTATTTTCTTTTCGTTTCTTTTTGTTTTTCTTTTTGTAATTTTGCTTTTATAAGCTTTTGAAAAATATTTACATCTACCCATTATTTCGACAATATACTCCTTTTCCTTAACATTTTTCCTTGTACTTGTTCTTGTCCTGGTTAAGATTGTGTTTTGTCTTCATCAGAAACACTAGGCAGGCATGATGGGAGGAGAAGAAGTTTAAGAAAAAATCGCTAAATATAAAAAATGAATGAATAACGAAAAATATAAAAAATGCAAAAATAAAGCGAAACAAAAGAGATGAAGAAAATTAAAAAAATCTAAATTACAAACAACCCCTTTTTTGTGTGTGTGTGTGTTAACGAAAAAAAGTATTTTTTCTGTTCTTTATATATTTAAATTTTTTTTTTAACTTTATCGCATTAAAATGTCATGAGATTGGAGCTTTATATAAAAGACAGGGAAGTAAAAGAATGAAATCGACTTATAAAAAAAATAATTAATATTAAAAAAAATTAAACAACAACATTAAGCTTTCATTCGACGACGAATTTTTACACCTTCAAGCATTGTCGCTTTAAAGAGAGCAAATTACACAACAATTGTTTTGTGTCTGTCAGTCAGTCAGCTGATAAAAAATGTTTTCATTTATTTTATGAAAATAAACAACAAAATAAGAAGGCATTACGATTTTATTGCATTTTGGAGTTTATCCAATTTATTCAGTTATTTATTCCATTACAATTAATTTGAAAACAAAAACAAACGTCATCTTGTCATTTTCAACCGACTTCAAAAAAGAAGGAGATTATCAATTCGTCTGAATGTTGCTTTTTTTATGTATTTAACCGCAGAACTCAGCCATTTCTGAACCGATTTTAAAATTTTTTTCTTTATTTGAAAGGTTATGCTTTCAGGTTGGTCCTGTTTTAAAAACAGTTTATTATATTAAAAATTAAAGAGTGTCCCCATACAACATACATGTTTTTTACGTGTATTAAGAACCGCAAAGGGCACCAAATAAAATTTTAAAAAATTGCGTGTCGCTATAGCTCCCAACGGCAGAAATTAATAAAAAAATAAATTTTAAATTTAAAGGGTGTCCCCATAGGTGCCGTAATTTGACCTATATTGGCCTATCTTTTGAACCGTTATAGACAAAACGTTGAAAATTTTACAGAATATCGATTATTATGACCGTTATAATAAAATGTATAAATAATCAAAATTTGCTCCAACAGTTCATTTAATTTAATGTATACGGCCATAATTTTGAACAGTTGTACACACACCGCAGAACTTTACAAAGAGCCTGTATTGCTAAGTCAGCTATAACAAAAAGTATAAAATTTAAATTTGGAAATAAAAGGGTGTCCCAATAGTAAATGTAATTCTATGTATGTGGCTAAACTTTTGAACTGTTATAGACAGACAGCTGAAATTTTCAAGGAACTTGTATTCCAAAGTCCACTATAGCAAATATACAATTTGAATTAAGAATTAAAGGGTGTCCCCATAAATTATTTAATTTGATCTATATGGCCCTATCTCTTGAACCGTTAAACAAAATTAGGCAGAATGTCAACTACTTTCTCTGGTATAATAACAAGTATAAATATTTGGAATTATAATGTAAAGGGTGTCCCAATAGTTCATGTAATTTGATATGTATGGCCAAACTTTTGAACCGTTATAGACATACAGTTGAAATTTACAAAGAATCTTTGTTACAAAGTCCTTTATAACAACAGGTTTTTAATTTAAAATTGTAAATTAAAGGGTGTCCCAATAGGATATGTTATTTGATATATGTGACCCTATGTTTGAAACCGTTATACACAGAGGATTGAATGGTGTCCCCATAAAAGACTGATGCTGGTGAAAATAGCTTAACTTTTGAAGGGTAATAGGGAGAGGCTTGACATTCACATAGTCTTTAATTTTTTCCCTCCAATTTTGGCGCATATTTTATTTGGTTTAAATCTAATTCTTACAGATTACTTCTTACATTTTTAGTTTAGAATTGGTGCCTTCTATCTGTTTTGAAGTCGGTTTTTTTTTTGCAAGAATTATTTAGTTGTCATATTACACATGAAGTTTGGTATTCTGTTTAAAAAAGGAGTAGTTTTCTGTTTTTGTGTTAGAGAAAACATATGAGATGTATGTAGTAACATTTTGTTAAAGCTGTGAAATAATGTCAATGTGTATTATTCTCACGGAATTTTTCAAACCGCAGCTCATCACCTGTTCATTATACAACAATGAACTGTGGGGCACAATTAAAATATTTTGATAATAATTCCGCCATTAGTAAAAAGGTAGTGTGATTAATTAAAAAGTTGACACGGGCATAGTAGAGGAGAATCTGAGCTTTTGAAGCTGAGCACAATTCACTTACCAGGGGATTTGCTATGGAGCCTCAAAATTGGGCACCTTGCACCTGAAAAGTTTTTAGAGCTTCGCATTTCTTAATTTAAGGCACTTGCATTAAATGGGCTTACAGAAAAATACAAAATGTTTATAATTTCGTAGGAATTTTTTTATTAAAAAATTATTGATAACGCCATTTTTTGGCTAAAATATAAATAAATTCAATATTTTTGAAAATTTTAATTTGAAAATCATTCAGTTTTGGGCTGAAAAAAGGCATCACTTAATCCTTTCCGTCCCTACCTAACAAATGTGTAGGTAAATTTGTTCAAGGGTTGAAGAGCATTTTATTTGTTATTATCGGGACCAAGTGAAATGTCCACGCACATATGTGTATATCCTGTTTCTAGGGACATGAACTTTGTATGGACATACAAAATATATTTTTATAGTTTTTAACTTGACATATTTTATTATAAAAATTTCATTGACATACGCCCAATTTAAAAATTGCTTGGGACTGAAGGTGTTATAATTGTTCTAAAATATTTGAAATTTTTGCGTACTACAAAGAAAGTAATTGAAGACATTGTTATAAATTTTAATCAATATTTTGAAAAATACTGGATGTGGGTACCGATAATTATAAAAATTGTAAATATTTTGTAGGTCCTAATTATGTTTAAACCAAAACCTTCAATTTTCAGGATATATCGGAAGGACACGAATCTGAATATTTTCAAACTTTGGATTTGACCATCTTTTATCAGTTCAAATTTCATGACTGTACCACAACTCCTTCTATTATTGGCCAATCGTTATATGAAATCAAAAAACACTGTATAATTGGCTGAGAGATAGAATCGGTGTCTAATCCTCCTAAATCGATTCAGAACAATTTTTAAATGTTGTTTTTTGTTTTTTAAATAAATAATATTTTCGTAAGGAACTAAAGAGCCGCAGCTTCACATTCAAAGAACCACATGCAGATTGCAGTCTCCTGGTTGGGGATCGGTTGAATCATGATATAATAATAGAAGGTAATTTCATTCTCTCTTTTTGTCGCCATATTAACTGACTTTTGCGGGAATTATTTCAATTTGTGCTACCATATCACATACTTTATGAAATCCCATTTTGCGTTTTTTTCTTTATTTGAAATTTTAAAAATTAAAAAAAAGAAACAAGCCTTAAGTTTATGTGTCTAAATAAACATACCGTAGTAATAAACTTTTGCAAAAATTCCCAAATAAGATTTTTTAATTTCCCTTTATCTGACAAAAGTGTCTAAGTTTCCATTTTCTCATTACCAAAGGCACCCCTGGTTGCGTATTCTGTAATTCTCGTACCTAAATCTATCGCTAAAATTCTAAAAATGCACCAACAAATTAAGAGTACAATTTGTTTGTGCACTTTTAGAATTTAAGCGATAGATTTAGCTACGAGAATTACAGAAAATATATTTTCTAACTTAGATGGGAAGCTAATCTGTCAGGAGTATCAAGAAAAATTGACAATTTCAATATCATAGGAACTTAAAGTTAAAAAGTTTGGTTAATTTTGTTATGAATGAGGGGGCTGCATGCAAAATAACTCTATGCAAAATTGCTTAAAAGCAAAAATGTAAAATAACCCAAGAAATCCGCATGCAGAATTGCAGAATATTTTATATAAAATATATTTTATATAAAAACTAACCCCAAAATATTAAGTGCTTTTCTTAATTTTTTTAAATTTTTTAAATGGACAATTATCCAAAACGTTTTAATGAAATATGTTGATACCATATTTGAGCAGTTTTATATTCACCCTTATTCTACTTGGCGACGGCGACATCGTTGTCACTTTTGACCAGACATTTATATTGCTGTCAACTTCAATTTGATTATAGTTTTGTATTTCCCAATGCTCTTATGACGACGTCGACTGCTTATCGATAACACTGTTCTGTAGAGAAATATTCATTTAAAAAAATTTAATATTTTGGAATGATTTCAAATAAGAATCTCATTTAAGTTTTTTTCTATCACGTCGAGATTTTCCATTTCTGCAACTAATTTTACGTATTGGGTCAAACTTGTTATTTAAATCTTTTCTATTTTAAATTTTGTTGGCACTTCAGTCGTTTTTAAAAACCAAGGCGACGACATCGCCGTCAGTACAAGAATAATTCAACGTCACATATTCTTACAAAATACCAACTAAAATTAAAAAGTCATCGAAAAATGTTGATGTCGATAAAGGGAATACCAATTTAGTTTAGTGAAAGATCGTCGTAATATGTCGATAATAAGAGTGTAAATACAACGGTTCATGTCCTAAAAACTAGCTAAGTAGTTACGTTGTCTACCTAAAACTACAGAATTGTTAACATTAAAGATTTATTAGAATTAAAAAAAAATATCAATGCACTTACTGCCAGTATTGCACTTTTTATATTTTGTTTGCCAAATTTCCATTTTTTCCATTTTTTTACAATAAGTATTCATTTGGCGATTTTTAATTTTTGTTTTGTGGCGATTTTTCATATGCAGCTTAAATAAGATTGTAAAATATTTTTTTTTTTTTTCAATATAAAAGTGTACCTATAAAAGATTAAGGAAATCATAATCTACAACAAGATTTATTCCTCATAAGTTTCATTATGAAACCAAAGTACGTTTTTATTTTATGTTATTTATGTAAATTACACACTTTTTTAAAATAATTTCCAAAACAATTTTTTTTCGTTTCTACTTGTGGCAACACTTTTTTTGCTGTTTACATAAAAACATACTTCAATAATTCTGGCAAACTTCAACAATTTTTGAAATATAACTACCTTGTATTATTATATCATGGGTTGAATTAAAAACAAATTAAAAATTAAAAAAAAAAAATCAAAATTTTCTTTAAATCAACAATTCATTATATCAAATTACTGCATTTTCACCAACACCAATGTGAAAACCAACACCAACACTACCACTAAGAAAACCAAGTTCTGAAAGAGTGCTGTGCTTCTAACGAAATAAAGCAAAAAATTAAATAAAATAAAAAAAGAAAAGAAAACGCTTGTGTAACGATGCCGCCGCCGCACTGTGGTCAATATTTTGAGATAGCGGCCAAAACTCCTTTTGGTTTTTGTTCTCCGATTTTAAAGTTATTAGACTCATATGAAAGTAGACAGTAGTAAACCTCGGGAGCCAAAAAATTAGAACTCAATTTCAACTATTTCACTGAGAACAGGGTGGTCCAAAATGGGCTTTTTCAGAATTTAGTAAAT
Organism: Phasia obesa; assembly: GCA_949628195.1. Taxonomy (NCBI): domain Eukaryota; kingdom Metazoa; phylum Arthropoda; class Insecta; order Diptera; family Tachinidae; genus Phasia; species Phasia obesa. Next base: position 25,213,875 of record OX451219.1, on the reverse strand, counting down.
TTATGATATTTTTAGTTAATTTTTAAAGTTAAAATGATCATAACTTTTTTGTTTTTCAAGATTTTTGGACGAAATAAATTTTTTATTATAACTTAACTTATTACCTATTACTGGTAAAAAAATTGAAGCTCTACTGTTTTCAAAACAATTTAAATATTTTTTTTAAAAAAGGTCAAATTTCTCGGAAATTTCCTACTTCATAGAGCACAACTCCTGTGAGTCAAGCTGAGTCAAAACACAAATTTACTATTTTGTAGTCCTAACTCTCCCCTACATTCCTATATATACATGTCCATGCATCGGGACTGCACTTTTTGAGCTACAGCAATTTTTCTGACCCAAGGTAAGATATTCGGTACAAATGCACGTCATATTTTTTGAGAAGTTATTTGTATGTGAAAGTGGCTATTATGCATATATTTTGATGAAATTTTGTACAAGAGTTCTTAATGACTAAAAAAATAATTCTGTTGAAATTAGAAGAAGTTGGCACATATTTGGACCTAATCCACATAGAAGGGTGTATCAAAATTTTGACAAAAATTACAATAGAACTCGCAAATTATGTGGTATCTGGCAATTCATTTGGAAAAGGTAAACAATGATTTTATTGCCATCTAATATTACATAACTTAAATACCTGAAAATTGCAAATAAATTTAAAACCAATGGAAATAACTGGTAAAACCAAGTACCTGTTATATTATGTTTCAAAGAGGTAAAAAAGATCATGTTGAAACTTCGAGCAATAGTATATTAATCCATGCATTCATTTTTTTTCTTCATTATTGTTTAAACAATGGCTAAATTCAGTTATAGTGTTCTATCTGATATATATTTTGAACGGAAAGCTGAAAACGACATTATTTTACATATAATGAATAATCCATTCTTCAAAATATGCGACAAACAAGAAATTAAAACTTTTAAATACTTTAAGAAAACGGTACAATCAATGTTCCAGAAACAAGAAATTGTTTTACTCACGCAACCAAGAATGGCTAAGAAATAAACTTATTTTTAAAAAGCCATCAGTAACTACCACGGAAACTGGAAAAGGTGGTCGACCAGCAAAGCCAATTGATAATTGGCTTTGGAAAGATCACGAAGACGCAAGCTTAAACATATCAATGAAGAAATTTCTTGTAGCATCATAAAGGATTCATTTATGCATCAAATTCAACCATCGAAAACTAAAAAGAGTAAAATTGCTATCATTAAAAAAATAGTGGAAGCAAGCCCCAGACGCACAAAAAGGATTTTAGAAAGTATGTCGACACCAACTGTAGAATTTACTCCAGAAGTAGCATTTGCACTATTTTTGGATTTGAAAATGACTACAAACCAATATACAGAATTGCGGAAGCGAACCAATGAAAAAAATTGTGGAATTTTTTCATCATATCGAGATATAGTTTCTGCCAAAAAAGATTGCTTACCTTCACCAACTGCTATTAGTGTAACTTCAAGTTCAGCAGAAATAAAATTGCAGGATCTTCTTGAACACACTGCAGAACGCTTATTAAAGACATTTGATGCTGACTATTTAAAGAAAGTTAAAAATTGCAGCATGACTTTAATTTCTAAATGGGGATGTGATGGGTCCTCTGGCCAGAAACAATACAAACAATGTAATGCGGAAAATTCATCAGATGCCAATTTATTCATGATTTCTTTCGTTCCATTACGTTTAACAAAAACTTATATTGGTTCAGAGCCGTCAACTAGTAGAGCTGCAGAGATAGATGTATGGAAGAATGAAATTCCCTCGTCAACAATAAAGACCAATAAAGTTTGCTTACAAAAAAGAAAGTAAAGATGCCATAAAGGAAGAAGTTGGCAAAATAAGAGATGAAATTAAAGAACTTCAACCAGTGATATTTGAATTTAATGACTAATGCATCGAAGTTAACTTTAAAATGTCACTTACAATGATCGATGGAAAAGTTGCACAAGCTTTAACCGAAACAAAGTCTTCGTCAAGCTGCACCATATGCCAAAAAACATCAAGTCAATTGAGCCAACCAGCCAAAGCAAGGAGAAAGAAATTCTAATGATGGAAACACAGCAAGGAGATTTTTTTCCGATCCAGAAACTGCAGTAGATTATTTTTTAATACAACGATTCCAAATCATATTAGAAGTTATAGCATGTAGCAAAAAGATAAATGCAAAAAAATTTGGTCAGTATGCTAATGACACAGCAACCCTTTATAACCAAAAATATTCTTGGAGACATATGCCAACCACAGTTCACAAAATTTTGTTCCATGGGGAACAAATAATTCAGCACAATATGCTTCCAATTGGAGATCTCTCAGAAGAAGCGCAAGAAAAAAGGAACAAAGACTACAGATTCTTTCGCGAGCACAATACAAGAAAAATTTCCAGATATTGTACTAATGAAGATCTTATTAATATTTCGTTGTGCACATCATATGGAAATCAACCTCATTAGAGTTAGATGAAGAAGCTAAACAACTACTGCAAAATGAAAATCAAAGCTATTTGGAAGAAATTTTTATTAATATTGTTTAATTAATACTAGTTTAAAGATTATAATTTGTTTCTAATTTTAGTATAAATTTTTATTAATACATTTAAATAAAATATGTGTGCACTTTAAATCAATAGTAAAAGTTTACTTAAAATTTTATCGATGATGTTTTCTGTATATAATATATCCAAATGGTATTGATATTGTTGGGAATTTCAGTGTTATTTTTCAGTTTAATCCTCACAAGAATTAGCTTTCTTCCAAAAAAACCAACCTTTGGCCCCTGTGAATATTGAGACTAAATAAATGTCAGGGGCCAAATGTTGGCATTTTCTGACCAAAGTTAAGTTTAGGAATAATAAATAAGTATTGTTTGTAAAATACGATTGAAGAAAATAAGAAATTATAAAAAATACCTATTTAAAATGTCAAAATATTCAACTTTTACATGGAAACTCAACAAAAAAATTGAAATCCATTTTTAACTCCACATTACTTACGATCCTATCAGTCGATTTTTACGTTTGAACACGCAAATTGAAGCTTAAAGTCCCTCCTATTGAACAAAACAAATTGCGTATAAAAATACCAATCCGGTCAAAAGTTATGGAGTTTTGACCGCTATCTCGCGAAATTGACCACTGTGCGCCGGTGTTATGTTTAAAACGCGAACTTTATAATGAGTGAAACCCTTGTATACCAAAGCCCCCTTTTTTCTTAGCTCCACTATTTTACAATGTAAAAAAATTAAAAGCACCAACGAAAAGGAAACAACAGAAACAGCAAATATTTCCCAGCGACATATATTACGCGCCCGTTAGAAAAAATAATAGCAACAACTGAAAGTATGCGAGAACCAAAAAAAAAAAAAAAATTCTGGAGTGGTGTAACAGCAGGCAAATGAGAAGATATGAGTCCTTGCTTTTCTTTTTTTTTAAAGATATTTTTCTTATTTTATTCTTCCTTTGTTTTTTTTTTTTTTTTGTGAAAAAAAACTACGAAAATTAGAAGAAAACATGCTTTTAGCAACATTTGTATCCATTATTTATGATGGAATAGAGTTACACTTTTAATGTGTTTAAACAAGTTTTTTATCTTTGTGATGGGCTTTAGGTTGTTTAATTTTGGGTTTGAGAAATTAAGAAAATGTGTCTGTAAATTATTGCTGCTTCATTTTATTTTACATTTTAGCTTGGAGATTTATGAAAAAATTATTTTATTTACTAATAGGCAATATAGACAAAACAAAAAGAAATTTAGGTTTAAAATATGGGTTTATAAACCTGAGAGGGATATGGAAGGTGGCCACCAATTCGTTCGGTGCTCTTTTTTAAGTCTCGTGCTAACTGTGCTCCTCATCACGGGATCTCTTGTAATTGCTAGCGTTTGACTTAGGGCCGCTACTGCTTTCACATTTAACTTATGATAGCTGTTGATCTAACTAAGCCTTATGTTAGCCACTGCTAAACACTCACACTATATGTGCGCTATATTCGTAAACTTTTCCCAGCACAGTCTGGAAGTATCATCGTCTTTGTTTTTCATTTTGGGCTGTTTCAAGTTTCCATGACCTGTCAAAGATGCAGTTATCCAGCTTGAGGTAGTTTGATTATATCCAAGCAACTTTTGGGACTTCGAGTCGGTTAATATTTAAAGACCTCAAGAGTGGCTTTAGATATTAACCCGCCTACCTCTTGAGAGGTATTAGCGTCCTCTTAATTGTATATCGCGGTCCTGTTTGATTTTATCAAAAATTTGAATTATAAAAATCTCGGTAATGGAGAACAAATTTCCAAAATGAAAGCACTGCAGGTCGACAGACGTCCAGAATTCGCTAGACTTAACTTAGCGGAGACATGATCTAATTAGGAGCGTATTACTAGCCGCCACCACGAGGAGTTATAAGTCGAACTACTGAGAGAATACACCGTGACGGCAAGCCATACCCATACGACAGACGATGACTTTTACGAAGTGGGTGGAAAGAGCAGCCAGAAGCATTGCTAGAACTGCCAATGCTTCCGGAAAAAAAAACTGTTTGGAGTGGTTTATGGACCGGTGGCATCATTGGACGATTGGAGGAAGAAAGACGAGAATGCAAGAATGGTACTATGAATTCGCCATTTGTGCTACCATGTGATGATCACAAATTTGTTTTTTTTTTCAAAATGGAAGAGCTGCACTTTGTTGACATGAGTTTTCCAAGAGGCTGTGCCACATGCCACACAACAGGCAAAACAATGAACCCATTGAAAGACGAGTTCGGTGAACAGTTTATTTCGCGGTTGGTCAAAGTCAATTAGCTGCCTAGATCGTGCGAATGAAAGATTATTTTTTGTGGGGCTATGTTAAGGCTCATGTTAATAGGGTCAACCCCGAATGCACTGGCAGCCAATATTGAAGAAGAGATACTGGCTGATATGTTGGAGAGAGTATGCCAAAACTGCACCTAGCTTATGAACCATTTTGAGACGTAAAAGCGGTCAACAGTTAAATGAAATCATCTTTAAACATCGAAAGATCGTTTTGTGGATTCAAATAAAGATTTCATGAATTTTCCTAAATTTTACGTGTTTTTTTTTAATTAAATCCGAAAGCTCTTAAAAAATTGCCCTTTGCAAGAAAGGATGTATTGCGAGTCATCAAATGAGATTCAGAATAAGCAGCGCTATCGAAGAAAGACAATAGTTGTGCAATTTTCATTAGCGTTTCTCGAGAATTCATTAATTTCAACGATGAAATTCTCTTCGCAAGGTGACACTGTTCTTAGACTAGGTTAAGGACGAAGTTATTTGGATTCAACTTATCATACGATCAACTTGTGTGAACTGCAAGAAAAGTGAGAACCGAGGTTAAGTGAAAATAAATAATTTAAGGCATTGAAAAGGAAAAAAGGGATGAAGGTAGTATAATAGATAATACAAATTCTTCCTTTACTTAGCTGATTATGATTTGTTAGTCTATATAGCCTAAGGCAGATAGCAAGGAGCATCATTGGAAATATCTTGTGAAGTGAGGCTTCACAGCATGAAGCATATCCCTCTATTTGCCAGCCCATCAGTAATAAACAGATGAATGAGCAAGCTCACCCAATGGTTGTGCTCATAAGCTCATGAGCAAGTCATCAGCTTACTGAGCACATGCCTATTCCTACCTTGCTCTATTCGTATCGTAAATGAGCTAATAGAGTAACACAAATTTTCTTTACTACTTAGCGCCGTATTTACTCGTCTCATGTTCGAAACACTCAGTGTTTTGTTGATTGGTTGTGTAGAACTTTTGCACAAGGCTTAATATAATGGATTTTGCTTGCACCAGTGGTTTTTTGTTGAGGACCTTATAATGAACGTAATTAATGCTGTTAAAAAATATTGTTTGTATTCTCGAACTGTGTTCATGTTTCACTCAAAGCAGAAAGCTGCTTGAACTTGTCCAAGTTCATTGTTATTATGTTCAACATTTACTCATACTTATTTAAACTTGCTTATGGAAGCTCACCTCATTAAGCTCGCTGCTCTTCGCTGTTTATTATTTTCCACTCATCGCTACTCGTGTGCAATGACGTGATATGAATTCAATGAAATATTATAAATCTCTAATGTAGTTTCCAGTTTACAAAAGTTTTTCCCTGCATTCCCACATAGTGGCAGCGGCTGTAGAATGTTCTGTCATCTGATTTAAGGATATCAAGCATTCTGAAAGTGGTATTTGGTATAGAGATATACGAGTGTCCTAATTTCGGGTTTGCTGTTAGTATAAATTAAAATTTTCAGATTTCATAATCGCTGCAACCATAATTAGTTTTTCACTCGTTTATTGTCAGATTATAGATTCCTAAAGTCAATTGGGGCCAAAGAGTAAAAATAAAATCAAAGTAAATATTTCTTGATATCCAATACTACAAAAAGTATAAGGGCATCACATAAGCAACTTGTTTTTTGTTTTAACATCCAACCAGACTCCATTGGAAAACTCTTTATTTAACAAGAAAATAAAAACGTTAATTTATACTTCTAATTTAAATTAATACGATGATTACATGTTGTAGCTCCACAGCAAGCATTCAAATCTAGAAACCTTCGTTCCCTTAACACTTAAATGGAAACTTCTGCTATAGCACCCCCAATGCCCTCTTCTCCCTCTCCCCCTATTTCCCTTTTAGCGTCAGAAAAAATATAATCAGTAAACGAAATGACATGCTCTTAACTCGTAAATATAAAAATTCAACCCTTAAATATATTTTTGTTGTGTTTAAACCACCCAACCATTTTGGAGGATGTTTTTTTTTTTCAAGACAAATGTTGTTGTAATTCATTCATACTTTGGCGAACAAACTAATGTAACAAAGTCCGTGTTCGTTCACTCTGGCAATATCTACATCGAAAAAAAAAGTAGCAGAGAAGACAGCAACAACGACATAAAACTTAAAGCAGAGATGCCATTATGAAAGGGGTCGCAGGTGCAAAGTTGGTGCGTGTGTTGATGCTTTCTGGCAAGATAAAACAACAAACAAAGTGTGTGTTCAAAGAAATCAGAAAAAGAGTAATGTAACGGTATATGGCTGGCAATACACTCGCGTTTTAAAAGCGAAAGCATATGCAAATGAGTTAAGCAACAACAACAACACACATTTTGACAAAGTCAAATAATATTTTTTCTGTGCTGTAGCGCTAAGAGGGTGGAATTTTTTTTCCTTTTCGACAGAGTTTTGATAAAAGGATTTTTATACTTTTTCGTTAATGTTGTTGTTTCACGCTCACGCTCACACAGCCATACATTTTTATGGCTTTAAAGTTGAATGCTTCATGTTTCTTTGGCTGGGAATTTTTCCATCTACAGAGTTGTAATGTTGTTGTTCTATTCGATGAGTTCCTTTGGTGGTAATACATACATATTTCGTTTCTACATTTTTTTGGTCGTTTGTGTCTTTGGCTGTGGCTCTGGCTCTGGCTGTGTAAGTGTGTTTCAAGCGAACTTGTCATTTTGCATAAATTACGAAAGGAGTAAAAAGAATAAAATGTATTTTCAATGTAATGAAAGTATGATGCTTGTTTTAATTTTCGTATCTTATGTTTAACATTATTTGGTGAACGCTACATTGGGTAATGGTCGATATACATACTTTAAAGTGAACGATTAATAATTATTAAGTAATTTAAAACATAAGTAGAAATTGCAATTTAATATTAGGTGTTTTTTGCTGCATTAGAACTTAAAAAAAATTTTCTTCGCAAAGTTCACAGAGCACTTCCTTCATTTTACAGTCAACATAATCGGACTAGTGAGAAAGCAATTCGAGCAGTTGTTGATCGGTTTGGAACTAATTTTACTCTTCTCGATTCAAAACCATCAACAAGATAAATAATTGTGCGTACCGAAGAGAATATTAAAGACGACGAAATATCGATTTGTCGCGGTTCTCGTCATTGGCAAGTGCTATCGAGCCATGATGTCTAAATTTTTTGTTTTCAAAAATTAATTAGTCAAGCAGGACGAGGAATACCAAGCGTGTTTGAATCCTAAATGTCAAAAATGACATTGACTCTGGAAAGTCGAGCCGTTTTCGACTTTTACATTCTGTATTAAATAATTGTTGTCACCCCACAGGATTACTTCACTACACAGCTTTAAGCATGACATCAAGGATTGGTAATCGAACTATTTTAGTAGAAATATAATGTTCAATCTTACATTTGGAGTTAATACAATTGTGTTTGCTGTACCCGCAACTGAAACTGCTGAAACATAAAGCATTCAGCTTTTAAAATTATAAGTCTAGCATTAGCAGTGTAAAAAAGTGGCGTGGTATTGAATCCAGGCTACGAGAGTCAAGGAGCATTTTTACATAAAAGTCTGTGATAGTTATAAATCATGCTATATCTCTAAATGAACTCGGTTCCCACAATAGATTAACACTATGTTGGGTTCCCAGTCATAAGGGCCATGTTGGCAATAAGCGGGCGTTCTGCTTAGCCAACATAGAGGCCCGACGCACTGTGGTCAATATTTTGAGATAGCGGCCAAAACTCCTTTTGGTTTTTGTTCTCCGATTTTAAAGTTATTAGACTCATATGAAAGTAGACAGTAGTAAACCTAGGGAGCCAAAAAATTAGAACTCTATTTCAACTATTTCACTGAGAACAGGGTGGTCAAAAATGGGCTTTTTCAGAATTTAGTAAATTTATGATATTTTTAGTTAATTTTTAAAGTTTAAATGATCATAACTTTTTTGTTTTTCAAGATTTTTGGACGAAATAAATTTTGTGTTGTAACTTAACTTATTTCCTATTACTGGTAAAAAAAATTGAAGCTCTACTATTTTCAGAACAATTTGAATATTTTTTTTTAAAAAAGGTAAAATTTCTCGGAAATTTCCTACTTCATAGAGCACAACTCCTGTGAGTCAAGCTGAGTCAAAACACAAATTTACTATTTTGTAGTCCTAACTCTCCCCTACATTCCTATATATACATGTCCATGCATCGGGACTGCACTTTTTGAGCTACAGGAATTTTTCTGACCCAAGGTAAGATATTCGGTACAAATGCACGTCATATTTTTTCAGAAGTTATTTGTATGTGAAAGTGGCTATTATGCATATATTTTGATGAAATTTTGTACAAGAGTTCTTATTGACCCAAAAAATAATTCTGTTGAATTAGGAGAAGTTGGCCCATATTTGGACCTAGTCCAAATAGAAGGGTGTATCAAAATTTTGACAAAAATGACAATAGAACTCTCAAATTATGTGGTATCTGGCAATTCATTTGGAAAAGGTAAAAAATTATTTTATTGCCATCTAATATTACAGAACTTAAAGACCTGAAAATTGCAAATAAATTTAAAACCAATGGAAATAACTGGTAAAACTAAGTACCTGTTATATTATGTTTCAAAGAGGTAAAAAAGATCATGTTGAAACTTCGAGCAATAGTATATTAATCCATGCATTAATTTTTTTCTTCATTATTGTTTAAACAATGGCTAAATTCAGTTATAGTGTTCTATCTGATATATATTTTGAACGGAAAGATGAAAACGACATTATTTTACATATAATGAATAATCCATTCTTCAAAATATGCGACAAACAAGAAATTAAAATTAATAACTGGTGTCTAAAAATTAAATTTTCCCAATTTTTCTTTAATATTATCACCTAATTTGTAATTTGATTAATTCTTTCTTAGAGAGAATAAAAACGAACTTAAGCTTGATTATAAATTTCATTCTATATAAAAATAAAAAACTTTTTAAATACTTTAAGAAAACGGTACAATCAATGTTCCAGAAACAAGAAATTGTTTTACTCACGCAACCCAGAATGGCTAAGAAATAAACTTATTTTTAAAAGGCCATCAGTAACTACCACGGAAACTGGAAAAGGTGGTCGACCAGCAAAGCCAATTGATAATTGTAGTGAAAGATCACGAAGACGCAAGCTTAAACATATCAATGAAGAAGTTTCTTGTAGCATCATAAAGGATTCATTTCTGCATCAAATTCAACCATCGAAAACTAAAAAGAGTAAAATTGCTATCATTAAAAAAATAGTGGAAGCAAGCCCCAGACGCACAAAAATGATTTTAGAAAGTATGTCGACACCAACTGAAGAAAATAAATTTACTCCAGAAGAAGCATTTGCACTATTTTTGGATTTAAAAATTACTAAAAACCAATATAAAGAATTGCGGAGGCGAACCAATGAAAAAATTTGTGGAATTTTTCCATCATATCGAGATATAGTTTCTGCCAAAAAAGATTGCTTACCTTCACCAACTGCTATTAGTGTAACTTCAAGTTCAGCAGAAATAAAATTGCAGGATCTTCTTGAGCACACTGCAGAACGATTATTAAAGACATTTAATGCTGACTATTTAAAGAAGTTTAAAAATTGCAGCATGACTTTAATTTCTAAATGGGGATGTGAAGGGTCCTCTGGCCAGAAACAATACAAACAATGTAATGCGGAAAATTCATCAGATGCCAATTTATTCATGATTACTTTCGTTCCATTACGTTTAAAAAAAAACTTATATTGGTTCAGAGCCGTCAACTAGTAGAGCTGCAGAAATAGATGTATGGAAGAATGAAATTCCCTCGTCAACAAAATTTTGTAGACCAATAAAGTTTGCTTACAAAAAAGAAACTAAAGATGTCATAACTGAAGAAGTTGGCAAAATAAGAGATGAAATTAAAGAACTTCAACCAGTGATATTTGAATTTAATGACCAATCCATCGAAGTTAACTTTAAAATGTCACTTACAATGATCGATGGAAAAGTTGCATAAGCTTTAACCGAAACAAAGTCTTCGTCAAGCTGCACCATATGCCAAAAAACATCAAGTCAATTGAGCCAACCACCAACACAAGACGATAGTTTTAATGAAGCATATGAATTTGGAATGTCACCGCTTCATGCTAGAATTCGTTTTATGAAGCATATTCTTAAATTGGGATACGATTTGGAATTTGGCCCGTTAGGCGAAACAATGAGAAACAACAAAGAAAATTTGGAAAAAAGAAAGCAAAAAAAAAAAGATATTCAAGAAAAATACCGTGAGATAAGTCCTATAATTGACCAGCCAAAGCAAGGAGAAGGAAATTCTAATGATGGAAACACAGCAAGGAGATTTTTTTTTTCGATCCAGAAACTGCAGCTTCTATAACTGGAGTAGATTATGATTTAATACGACGATTCCAAATCATATTAGAAGTTATAGCACGTAGCAAAAAGATGCTAATGATAATGCCAACCACAGTTCACAAAATTTTGTTCCATACGGAACAAATAATTCAGCACAATATGCTTCCAATTGGAGATCTCTCAGAAGAAGCGCAAGAAAAAAGGAACAAAGACTACAGATTCTTTCGCGAGCACAATACAAGAAAAATTTCCCGATATTGTACTAATGAAGATTTTATTAATATTTTGTTGTGCACATCAGACCCATATATGTCCAGTATTCGACAAAAATGGAAATCAACCTCATTAGAGTTAGATGAAGAAGCTAAACAACTACTGCAAAATGAAAATCAAAGCTATTTGGAAGAAATTTTTACTAATATTGTTTAATTAATACTAGTTTAAAAATTATAATTTGTTCTAATTTTATTATAAATTTTTATTAATACATTTAAATAAAATATATGTGCACTTTAAATCAATAGTAAAAGTTTACTTAAAATTTTATCGATGTTGTGTTCTGTATATAATATATCCAATTGGTATTGATATTGTTGGGAATTTCAGTGTTATTTTTCAGTTTAATCCTCACAAGAATTAGCTTTCTTCCAAAAAAACCAACCTTTGGCCCCTGTGAATATTGAGACTAAATAAATGTCAGGGGCCAAATGTTGGCATTTTCTGACCAAAATTAAGTTTAGGAATAATAAATAAGTATTGGTTGTAAAATACGATTGAAGAAAATAAGAAATTATAAAAAAATACCTATTTAAAATGTCAAAATATTCAACTTTTACATGGAAACTCAACAAAAAATTAAAATGCATTTTTAACTCCACATTACTAACGTTCCTGTCAGTCGATTTTTACGTTTGAACACGCAAATTGAAGCTTAAAGTCCCTCCTATTGAACAAAGCAAATTGCGTAAAAAAATACCAATCCGGTCAAAAGTTATAGAGTTTTGACCGCTATCTCGCGAAATTGACCACTGTGCGACGTAGGTTTAAAAGACCAGAATCCTTCGTTGGCTTATACCAATAATTAAGCTGAGACAAAATCTGATTCCTGGGTCGAAGCACAGTTCTCTTCTCATTGGATAGCTCTGAAAGGGCTCCGGCAATCAAAACGTTTTATCATTTTATCTCGGTGTACATCCCAAGGGCTACTCTAACAAAAAGCTACTTACTTGATATTTTACCGGACATTGTGGTTTTCGTTACCATCTGTTCAAACTAGGTCAAATGATCGTATAATAAATTGAAGGATTACAGTATAATTTTAAGCAACCTTCCTTTGTGTATGTGTTTGAAAGCTATTTCTAGGAAGATAAAAAAATGTAAAGTCTTGTGCTAAAAATAGTAATTTTCGCAACATAAAAGCTATCGCTACCGACTTGTAATTTACGGCAACCTTATATTCGTTGAGTCACGTGCTACAACCAAACTTTACACTTGACTTTATTGATTTCAGACTGACGATTGGTAACTGTTGGCCTTCTTTATCAACGCGAAGTCTCTAGTAAATGCTCACATTTATCCAAGGCATAGTTTTACCATGGCATCTACATTTAACAAATGCTCCGCCCGCGGTTCTAAGTCTTATCTAAGCACTTTACTGGCCTTCGTGCCAAGGAGCTTTTTGAAAACCAGTTCAGCCACTGTAGGACATTCGCTCGCATTAAGCAATTACCCAGTTCTACTCCGTGTTCAGGTCTACAAAAATTCACACCAGATCCCCTTTTCGCTAGTTGGTCTGCTGCTTCATACCCAGCTGTGGCAATGAGTATCCGATGCAGTCTTTTGACTATTTTTCTACTACTCATGCATTCCATCGGATCGGCTTCCCTAACCTCATTAGTAACTAGCTTTAAGCTTCGCCAACCTCATTACTAACTAGGTTCAGGATGCTCTTATGCCCGATGTTCGGCCCAAAGCTATGCAAAATGGGTTCGCACTTCATACGCAAAGCTGACATTGCAGCCGTTGGCCTAATTATGGCAGTTCTTTAGTTGTCTGAGGACAAACGCATTTCAACTTAGATGAATCTGTTTGAGAAAGGGGTTTAGTAATTGCTGGCATTTTAAAACAGTCACGCGTGATCTGTGAAAAAGAAACCCGTTAAATGGATCAACAAATATACAGCTTTAAAAATGAACTAAAAAGAACGAAGTATTCAAACACTAACTGTGTTTTTAAGACAGGGTAAAGGAAATTAACTCGTGATTTGTTACGTGTCTAGTTCTTGGGTGATAGGGACCGGTTCTAATTTTAACACTATTTATGAAGTGGGCCTGTCAACAATTCTGTAATAGGTGTTGAACTTAACCATAACGTGCTAGTTCGTTTCCAGATACCAAAATATTAATATATAAAAATTACCTATTGTTTCTATAAGAAGCATATGACCTAAAGGATTGAGTTCCATGGCTTTAGTTCGTTCCACGATTTATTTATATTTGATGCATGCTGCTGTCGTCTACACGTATGGCTTGGACACATCTCCGTAGGCTGCCTTGTGGATTCCAGTCAATTGCATTCCTCGTTATGTCAGATTGTGGTTTGAGCAAATCATGTTCGATCCACCTCCATTTCCTTCTTACCATTTCGATTAAAATTGGGTTTCCAGTCCGGCTTGCGCTCATACTTAAGCATTGCTGATGGTAGATGGCCAAAAAAGACATCGATGTCACAGCTAGCTGCATTCCACACCTCACATCTGTACAAGGCAACTGACTGTCCAAAACGTTTATTTTGGTGCACCGCAAAATGCGTGGGGAGTTCCATACTGGAAGTAGTTAATAATACGAACATAGCTCCAGATAAATTCTCTTTTTGTTGACAGTTTATTTTCTAAATAAGTTTCGTGATGTTTTCCCTATTCACAAGTCACGAATCGCAGCTACTTGTACCACTTCTAATTTGACAAGTCATGCGATGAGTGCGATTGAAACAATTGTCGCAAATTTCCGGCAGGGATTTTATAAACCTTAACGCTTTGTGAGCTGAAAAATTCGAAAGTTATTCGCTATGAATCTTGTAGCTCTCTTAAGTCACCTTTATTGCAGGTTAAATTCTTTTCTTATTTATTTTTTTAATGACTTTTTTTTTAAATTAAGAAAATTGGTATTGAGAGAAGTAGAGGAGGAAAAGCAAAATAAGCACGGGAAAATAATAAAATATAAGAAGAAGAAAAAAAAAACACCAGAATTAAGGAGTTGGGGATGTAAAACTGATACAGAAGGGATACAAAATTGGAAAATGAAAAATGTGTTTGTATTTAATGTAAAATATATTGCCTTGCTTTTTCTTAATAAGCTCAAACATTAAGATGAAACGCTTTAAATAAAAAACGGCAATTTAAAAAATTTAATTTAAAGAAAAATTTAAGGAAAACAAAATTTGCTTGAGGGAAATAGAAAAAAATTCCCAATTAAAATGAGTTGTAAAGTTGCCAGCACAATTTTTAGCTTTAAAAATTCGCTTTTGGCCTTGATTGGCAGTGTTTTGAATGAATTTTCTCATGTAAACTCCTTTACGTTTATTTCACAATTTATAATTGTCCTTTCTATGATTAATCCTTTTACAATATTTTGTCATTGGTTATGCTCTTTACATTGAAATACCACACAAAAGAAAATAGTTTCCTTTTCAGTTACCAAAGGATTCTTTATCGCAATTTATTATTTAGATTGTCGATGTTAATTGTTACAACCAGCCACCACCACACAGTTAGAGTAAAGCACATCCCTATTAAGAGAACAACATCGCTAACCGAAGTACAATGACATTTTGCTAACAAAGCATTGCGAATTTTACGAATATTTTATTCATTGATTTACGATTACGACTGTTTTTGCATATTCGAAGGAGCAAAGAGTCTGTGTAATTGTTATTTTCTATATACATACATACAAACATATTTATTTTAATGTATGCGAGTGTTGTGTTTACATGTGTCTAAGCAGGACATGTATTTTAAGCGCGCAAAATTTCTTCTATAATCGTTTTTGCCAAAAACAACAATTTGCATATTTAAACATTTTCTATGCCAAAGACTGTAAGCAATATCAAACCAAAAGTACACGAAATAAATGTCAAGTCAATTTACACAGGACGAACACTCGCACTAGATTACGACTTTTGGTGTTCTCATAAAGCAACAGCTTCGGTATTTAAGAAAAAAAAAATCATGTTTCAAGACACAAAAGAAGTACCAGCAAATCAGTTAATGATCAAGGACATGCCTTTAACAGCATGATACCTAAATATTGAATTAAATTTTAAGAGTGGAAAAACTAAAGCCATTTCCAGTGCTCTTTTTCTGAAAAAATAAATGTTTGGAGAAAACATCCTAAATTTGGGAAATGAATGTCAGTTTGGAATGTTAATTATCTGGTGGAAAATAAATGGAAACCAGAGCAGACTGCTAGGGTTTTAAGGTGTGTAGATACTATTTGTTTTATAATGAAAATGATAACACTTCCTAGCGAATAAAATGGTACCGTAAAATATGACTCGAAGGCCTCAGTTTGCTTGTACTCTCTTTCTTTCATTATATGATATCATTCACTGTATTATATAATTCTAATAAAATAAAAAAAATCTCCCAAATGAAATAAATCCCAAAAAAATTAAATAAAACTCCCAACAGAAAATTCAAAAATCCCATACAAATTTTTTGGAGGTTATTTCCTAACTGACTTCTGTTGAGAGTTATTTCATTTATTTTGATTGGGAGTTATTTTATTTGACTAAAATTGCTTTTCAGTTTATTCAGATATTATTATAACGGTTGCTATAACTGTCCCAAATTAAAAAAACAAAAGACAAAAACAAGTAATAAGTAATTTTACAATGATTAATTTAATTATTGATATAAAGAAGATTGCAAAAATTGTGAAAAATAATGACAAGTGTCCAATATGAAATTATTAATCGAAAAAGAAGAAATAGTAAACTTTTGTATTCTATAGAAGAAAAAAATTATATTTAAAAAAATCAGAAGCTAAGGGAAGAAAATATTATAAGTGTTATGAAGATGACTGTAAGGCAAGACTAATTGTGGTAGCTACAGACTTTATCGAGCATAAACATGAAGGACAGAAGAAATTGTATGATGAACTTAACCCTAGAATACTAACCTACTTAAATTTTACGTGTAGTTTTTTTATTATTGTTACTGCACAAGTATCCAATGTCCTAACGGTACCAAGTTCCACAAGTGCTTTCTTCAATAGTTTTTGAACAAACGCGAAAACATATACAAAGCATATTTGGTCATTTAACTGCTCTAAGAACGTGATCATTGAAAGGCTATACGTAAAATTTACGTGGTGTTAGTGGTAAGCGTATAATTTGCGTACTTCAATTATACGTGGGGTTAGTAATAAGAGTATAAATTTGTAGAAGTATTTTATGTAATGAATAACAAAGGCAAGAAAAAAACCGAAAAATTCCAAGCGTGGACTCAACTGCGAAGATGTTGCGGCATTACCAACTTCCAGCGAACTTAGAGACATTAGCTACGTTAGTTTTAAAGAGGTGGAGAAGGATTTTGAAAGCCACAACAGTTTTGCTGATAGGAATTGCTGCCCCCTGCAACAGATCTAAGATCAAGATGCTTAGAATATAGCACTTGTTATAAAAATAAAAAGAAAGTATGAAGAAAATTATTCAATTTGACCCGGCTTTCGAAGAACTGTCTCGAGAAAAGGGAAAGCAAAATTTTGTCACCACTCAAAGAAGCAACACCCACTTATTGTCATTTTTGTAAAAGCGTGGCAGCATCAAATAAAAGTAGGCGAAGACTGCATTAACCAGGACTGATGCTATGTACATACATATGAGCTTTTATTTTATTTCAGCTATGCTTTGGTCGCAAATATGTAGTTTTTATTGCCATTAAAATTGTGTGTCGTTACTTTAATATGAATTATTAGTTAATTTGTATTATTTAACAAATAACCACTATTAACTTTGAAAAAAAAGCTGAATTAACCACAATAATTGAAAAAACTCCACAGTACGTAAAATTTACGGGCGTTAGTATTAAGGTAATATAAAATAGCGTTAGTATTCTAGGGTTAAAGCCCTCAATGAAATAAAACAACAATGCTTGAATATTACATGCACTTTGGGTGCAACTAACGTTACATGTGGAATTCGAGTCAAAATTGACCATCGGTTTCCTTTACAAATTTCTTCTGTATAGCCGGCTCTTGGACGGGCTGAAAGATTTTCTCCTCTATGATATTTCGAACACCGGCTTCGCTAACAAAATATTTTCCACCTTTAACCTTCAGGTATGGTATAGAAGTTATTTCATTTTAATTAATTAAAGAGCTATTATTAGGAGTCACCTAATGGAAGCTATTTAATTAGGACTTATTCCATTATTCTGGCGCCAAAAAAAAAAATTTTAGTCAGTGAAGCCGATGTTTTTTATACCATGAAAAATGAAATCCTTCCGCCAAAGGCCGGCTATGCAGGAAAATTTTGGTGAGCGGAGCCGGGGTTTGTTAGCGAAGCCGGTGTTGGTTATACTATGGAGGAGAAAATTCTTGCGCCCGGCCGAAGGCCGTCTATGCACGAAATCTTTAGTAAGCGAAGCCGGTGTTGGTTATACTATAGAGGAGAAAATCCTTGCGACCGGCCGAAGGCCGGCTATGCCGGAAAACTTTAGTAAGCGAAGCCAGTGTTGGTTATACTATAGAGGTTAAATCCTTCCATCCTACACAGGCCGGGATGGCTCAATGATCTCTCTATGGTATATGGAACAGCGGCTTCGCCAACAAAATATTGTCTGTATCGCCGGCCTTTGGTCATATATCTATGATATATGGTATGATATCAAATTTATGGACCTCTTTCATTGGGAGGTACCTGTTATACCATAGAGGTTAAAACAGTTAAAAAGTGCCCGGGTGCAAAAATAACTTGTATTGGGAGTTATTTCATTTTTGTTGGGACTTATTTCATTTGGGTTTTATTTCATTTTTTTGTAAACATATTTTTATTTTGAATTAACGGGTAAGTTTTTTGGTCTTATTTTGGCGTTTGGAGTTATTTGTTTTTTTAATTTGGGAGTTATTTAGTTTTAGTTATTTCTTATTTCATTGGGAGTTATTGCATTGGGAATTATTTCATTTAGGAGTTATTTCACGGATCCGAATAAAATACGTAACCCAGGCTATTATTTCAAATTGAAACTGCAATGCCCCAGCATTAAACAATTGGTCACTCTTTGTGGCTGCATTGGTTTTTCGACAATCACTCTTGGATTATCATTCACCCAAATGCGGCAATTCTGCTTATTTACGAATCCTCTGCGGTGAAAATGTGCCTCATCACAGAAGATGATTTTCTTCGAAAATTTATCATCCACTATCGCCATTTCTTGCCACCATTCTGACCATTGCTCGATTGTGTATCTTTCCATGGTTCAAATTGAGTTAGTCTGAAATTGAGAAATGTCAAATTAAATGCAGAAAAAACTTGACGTTTAGGTGTGGTTCACATTCAACCACCTTAAATCTAATATGATATCAAGATATTAAGTGTTTTGAGAAAAATGTTGAATGTTTTGAATAGTGGTGAAGATTATGCGTTTCCAAATTATGCGGTCAAATAGGTGACTAGCTACCTCTTTCTGTTAAAAGGAAGACTGTAACGTCTCACTCACATTTTCTAAAATTGTGTGATTTCAAAAGCAGGTGTTGAATCATCAATAGTACTTTAAATTGAGATATATATGCCTTCAGCATCTTCCGAATCATCCAATAGCTAACGATTATCTTCATAGTAAACTTCTTCGTCTTTCTCTTCCACTTCTGCGGATTCTAGATATCGTCATATTTGGTCCATACTATGGAGATTTTCCTCAATATCTTGGTAACTCATTCCAATCCGCATACTAGTCAAAAACTAATTATAAAAATAAATGCACAATGTTGCAGTTAAAGAAAATGTGAACCAGCAGTATGTACTCAAACGAAATGATCGTGTATGGTTACAGTATAAATCAAATTGCTTTGCATTATACTGAAGTTTGAAAATAAAATAAAACATTGTTAACATTACAAAAATTTTCAATGAAAACACTTTAAAATCCAACATCTGCATATTGATAGATATAATTGAGTTATCACCTGCCAAAGTTGCAGAATTACATCTCCTATATTTAGTTTTCGTGATATTGAAAAGGCTTTTGCTGATTTAAGCTCCAAGAAAATCCATAGTCCTAGTAAAACCAGCAACAAACTGCTCCCGTTACCACGACAATTGGAATTTCGTGGCGGAACGACGCGAGTATCACTCGGCCAAAGATGGTCAACTCAGCAACAGCTGTACCAACCGAAAGTTTTTTCTTCAGGAAAGAACTTCCGACATCAGCGGAGCTGTTACAACAACAACAACAAAATGCTCCTAAAGCTGTAAATGTTGGCAACCTCATATTACACTTACTTTTCATTAAAATCTTTATTATGTTTTTCGAGACGCCAAGCAGAGCGATATTTTTATTATTACTTGAAGCTCCCTGTTTCTTCCGTTAAGAGTTTTGCAGTCTCACTCTTTCATTATCCAATGCTTCGCCTGGAGTAACTGTGCCGCTTTAGGTTTTTTGGAAACAATACAATATTTATACTATTATGTTGAATGTTATAGTGGCCATTAAAACTCAGCAGATAATTTACACACTTTGTTTATTATTTAGTTGTGCAGGTACAGGACTGCTAAAATATTATACGTTAGTTACCATTTGAATTGATATGACTTGATGGAGTACAAAAATAACTCAGAAGGCCTAAAGTAAGTTCTAGAAGCTGATTTAAGGACTATATTGTTTATGTTTGCTAGAAAGCTATTCTAACACAGAAAAAAATACTAATTTGGAATGATTGGACTTGGTGGAGCACCATAAAAATTCAGAAGAGGTTTAGTGGAGGAAATTATGTTTTAGAAGCGGATTTCAGGAGCTGGCTGATTTTATAAGATTTTATAAGGCTGATTTTAGACTGTCAATGTAACTTAAAGGTTGGAAAAAAAAATATTTTTTAAATAAAACAATTTCTGTATATTTTTTTCCAATAATCATTAACACAATGTTGTAATATTTATTATAATTTTTCCTTAATTATTATTACATTTGCATAAATGCTTCAAAATTGCAACACATTTTGTATATTTTTACAATAATAAATGACTTAAAATTACGTTTTCTTTTGAATTCGTTAATAATTTTACACATTTATTTAATATAAAACAATAAACTTATAAATATTATTGGTTTTTGCTTAAAGTTGTTTTTCTTTTAAGTTTAATATAAAAAATTTCTCTATAATTACTCGTAGCTTAAGGAATTTATTTAATTTAATTGTTTTAATTTATTTAATAGTTTTTATTAATGAAATAACAAATTATTATTAGAGAATTAAGAGAAATATTGCACATATTAGTTTTATTATTTAAAACTAACAAAAGTATTTTTTTTATTAAAATTACCTTAAAAATTGACACATTGATTCAACGTATGAATAAAAAACTTTTTTACAAAATTATGGTATTTTATTTACGACAGAATAATACGATTTAATAGTGGTGGCCTCATGGGGGTTCTGCATCAAATTAGTGACAGAGTTGCAAGGTGGTAGGGAAGTCGCCAGGGTTTTCTTTCAAGGAAGGTATTGGGATAATATATCCACTTTTGCAATCTAATAATGCAAAAGAATAAATCTAGAATCTAAGATAAATGCAATAGGTTTGTTCGTAGCATAATAACTTATATATAACTGTCTCCTTTATTGCTTCATTATTATTTACCAAATCCGCTTCTGCAAAGGTGGTCCCATAAAATCTCGTCCAAAGTTCAAAATATCTTGGCCCAGAGCCCACAATTGCAAAAAGAGGACCCAATTGGTATTTAGTGCTGGCAAAGTATTGAGTAGCAGGTATCGAGTATTTAATCCTTTTTTAAATACTCATTTAATAAAAGTAGTATTGTTTACGTCTACGACGATAAATGTCCATTGCAATTATGTAAACGGAGGTATTGAGTACAATTGAGTACCCAATTGAAAAATATTGAATAGTACCGAATATTTGAAAGTAGTAGAAATTGCCAGCACTACTTAATATATACTAGGAAAGTCGAGCAAGGGAAATGATTTAAACTGAAATTTAGGAAATGGTTACCACATGTTCAATTTGCTAAAGCATAATGCGTAGCTCTTCGATTTTGTTATTGCCACTTTTATGAAAAAAAATCAGACAAGTATAGTTGGTGATAAACGTATTTAGTTTTTTGAACTCCGCTAAACTTGCTGCTTTCCCATTTCACGTGTTTTGTTTGTATTGTAAGCAATCATAATTTTTTGATTTTGATAGTTACAACATTTCGAAGCAGATGCTGATGCAAATGCATATCTCATTCACTATTGCATGTCGAAGACTGAGTTTCTTTCATTTTTATTTTAGTCGTATAATTCAGCAACCTCCCCCTTATTGAGCTGATTTGTGGTGATATTTTACTGTGTTTGGTCGGATATATTTTTTGGAGAAATGGCTTTTCAATTTGATTTTATTTATATTGTTTTATGTTTGTAGTAATCGTTATTTTAAATACCTATTAATACACATTTAAGCTAAAACTTAAAATTATATTTTAGTGAAGTTTTAATTTTTTATACAAATTTTATATATTGTTTTTATTTTTGAAGAAATACATTTTTAGTGCATTTAAAGTTGAAATTTTTAAATTCTTTTTTACAGTTTTTCTTGTTTGAAAAAAAAAAAACAATTAAAAAAGAATTTGAAAAGATCGACTTTGAAGTTCACTATTATTTTCAAATTTGCTTTTTAATGTTTTAATCTGAGGAACTTTTCATACCATACACTTTTTTTGTTGCATAAACAAAAATTTTAAAAAATATTACAAGTTTTGTTTGCATTTTTTTTTATTTGTTATAAACATAAAATTATAATTAAGAAGAGTTAAATATTGATTGTTTAATTATTTTAAGATTATTTAGAAGGATTTTTTTTTAATTTTGTTGTTTTTTTTTTTTTTTTTGTAATAATTAATGAGGTATTTTCAGGGTTTACTTAGAATATATTATTTTAATTTACAGTAAAGTGAAATTATAAAACGGTTTTTGCACAAACAATTTGTTTTATAAATATATTTGGGAATTTTTTTTTGTAAAATTTTAATTTAAGATAAATTCTTATGGTTTCATAGGGCTGAGGTTTTTTATAACACAGTCCCTTTATTTGTTTTTTTTTTTTAATTATTTAGAGGTATTGGAGGTATTTGGTTTGTATTAGCTTTATCTTTTCTTCTTCACATATATATTCAATATATTTATTTTTATAAAAAAAATAGCTTAGAAGCAATGAAATTTAAATAATTTAATAAAAATAGAAAAATATTAAAAACATAACACATAATAGTACATAATAGTAATAATAATATTATAAAAACAATAAAACTAAGTGTTATAATAATAAATATAAATAATAATATTAATATAAATAATACAAGATATTAAAAAAATAATAATAAGTATTAAATAATAAATTATAAATATTAAGTAATAAATAAAAATTAACATTTAATTAATAAAAATAGTAAATAAATAATAACAACAAAAATAATATTTTAAAATAAAGCTAAAAATAATAATAATATTAAATATAAATAATGATAAATATAAATAATAAAATAATAAAAATTTAACAAAAAGAATAATAATATATTATAATAATAATAATTTTAATTTAAAAATAATATACCTAAGTTTTATAGTAATAAATATAAAAAATAATATTAATATAAATATTACAATATATTAAAAAAATAATAATAAATATTAAATAATAAATTATAAATATTAAGTAATAAATAAAAATTAACATTTAATTAATAAAAATAGTAAATAAATAATAACAACAAAATTAATATTTTAAAATAAAGCTATAAATAATAATAATATTAAATATAAATACTAATAAATATAAATAATAAAATAATAAAAATTTAACAAAAATAGAAAAATATTAAAAATATTAAAAAAAATAACAATAATAATAATTTTAATTTAAAAAATATATGTTATAATAATAAATATAAATAATAATATTAATATAAATATAAATAACAAAAAATAATAATAAATATTAATTAAATATAATAAGTAATAAATAAAAATTAATAATTAATAAATAAAAATAGTATATAAATAACAACAATAACAACAAAAATAATATATTTAAATAAAGCTAAAAGTAATAACAATATTAAATGTAAATAATAATAAATAATAGATATAAATAATAAATGATAAAAGTAATAAAAATTTAACAAAAATAGAAAAATATTAAAAAAAATAATAATATATTATAATAGTAATCATTATATTATAAAAATAATAAAACTAAGTGTTATAATAATAAATATAAATAATAATACTAATATAAATAATAAAATATATTCTAATAATAATAATAATAATAATAATTAATATTAAATGATAAATTATAAATTGTAATTAATAAATAAAATTAACAACAAAAATAATATTATAAAATAAAGTTAAAAGTAATAACAATATTACATGTAAATAATAATATATTATAATAGTAATAATTATATTATAAAAATAATAAAACTGAGTGTTATAATAATAAAATATATTAAAAATAAAATATATTAAAAAAAATTATAAAAAATATTAAATAATAAATTATAAATAATAAATAGTAAGTAATAAATAAAAATTAACAATTAATAAATAATAAATAAAAATAGATAATAACAAAAATAATATTACAAAATAAAGCTAAAAGTTATAACAATATTAATTATAAATAATAAATAATAAAAAAATATAAATTTTAAAAAATTGGTAATAATAAAAATAATAATAATAATATTAATAGTAAGCAATTTTTTTTAGAGAATTATAGAGTTTACACAAAATAGAAAATTCTACTTAGACACTGTTTACTTGTAACCAGTTAAAGTGAGTAATAAAGAATAACAATAATATTTATGATAATAATAATATTAATAATAATAATAATGAATACAAATAATTATAAAATTATGTATTTTGAACTTTTAAATATATTTCGAAAATTTTAAAAAACTTTCGATTGAGAAGTGTAGTACCCAGATTTTTATTAAGTCTACAGCTTACATACATCTTCCAAACGATCAACTCTGGTTGATGGATGTTCACACTATACTTGGGAGTTGGATATTTTCGTTGGTTTTGATCTTACATTGGAAGTAATTACAATGACAATAATCTCAGATCCCATTTAATGCTTCTGATTTTTATTTTTTTACTCACAGAAAAAAATATTTTAATCACTTAATGATTTTTTTTTTTTTTGGCTTCAGATACAAATATAATTAAATTATTAACTGATTGAAATATTTTACTCAGAATTCAGTAAGAAAAAAATATTATTTGCATGAAGCAAGTAATTGAATCAATTAAAAGTTGAAATGAATTTTTTTCTAAAAGAAATTAAAACCTTTAATGGGAGCAAATCAATTTGTCTGTGCTCACAATTGTTTTTAACAATAGTAATGAAATTTTATAATTACTAATTATAATTGATGAAAAAACCATTTTTTCTTTAAAACACAAAATTATAATCTTTACACAGACAAATATTTTCATCAATTAAAGGTTTTAGTTTATTTCAGATAAAAATTTAATTGAATAATTATTTGATTTAATTATTTGTTTAATTTAATAGATTTTTTGGTCTTTTTTTGAACCAATATCTATATATTTGAATCAATTAAACAATTAATTGAACTTCAATTTGGAATTAATTAAAGCCTTTATTTAGTGCAAAAAATTGTTTCCGTGTTTGAATACAAAAACAAATATTAGCATCGCAATAATTTAATCCTTGGTTAATGATAATTACTTTGTTTTTATAAATAACTACTAAAATAATATTGATAAAACCTTTATCAATAATAAATATTAATAAATAAATAATTGAATCAATTATAAATTTAATGAAATCAATATCGGAAACTAATTAAACCGTTTATTGATACAAAATTTCTTTCCGTAATTAGATTTTTAAAATAAATTATAAAATTAATTTTAAATTTATGAAAATGTACGAAAAAATAAACTGAAAAAAATCAGTATGGAATTAATAAACAATATGTAGTTGTATAATATTCGTGCAAAAGTTTGTTTAATTTAAAATAATTTGCAAACCAAAGTCTTTTAAGCATAATTACTGGTCTCTCCGAGCTGCTAGAAAATTCAAAATTGATGAAAAATTGAATAATTTTTTTTTGTAGGCCCAAAGTCTTTAAAAACATAACCTCAATTATTTTATTTACTGTCCACGCTGAATAATTCAACAATCAAGTTTCGACAAAAAAAAACTATATGCCTTGATACCCTTATCCAATTCCATCTCCAGTTTTAATATAGACTTGCCTGCGCATTGCTTTGTATGTGTGACTGGACAACTTTTCTCCATTACTCGTAGACATTTTATGAGTTCAAACTTTTTTAAAAACATATAGTACCGTAATTGTCCGGCTGAGACTACCCTGTAATCGCAAGTGAGGAGAGATTACTACCTAAAGAAATTACGACTTGTATTGAAAAATATAGTGAATCTGGAAGATATGGACTAAAATAATGCTTTACCGTCCACTTTTACCAGTGGATGATTTATTATCCAAAGGTACTCCTGAGGCAATAGCTTCTCCGCAGGAGTGATTGTTGCTCGGATATAATCGGGCTACCTTGGGCCAAATTATTGTACTTCTGACAGCTCATTGAAACTTCAAATACCATCTTGCCAATATGAAGATTGGGAAAAAGCATACTTTCAGAACCAGCCTGTATGAAAATGAGACGTAACCGCACTGTTTGTGACTGTCCAGCACTTGGGCTTAGGAAATGTTAGCAATTACGAAATATTCTGTGACGAGGCAGAAGTTCGGTAATTACCAAACGACAGTCTTAAGGCGAATCGGTCGAGAGTAAAGTTTAGTGTTAACACGAGACTCAATAAAAGAGGAATAAAGAGGGTCGAAGGGGAAACTATTGAGTTAGTGGTCTGCTTTGTTGTCCCCTCTTCCGTTAGGTTTAGGTTTAATAGGCAGCTGTGATTCCAACAGCTCCGGTTTGCTGATCTCTTTATGATAAAAGTGAAAAAGAGAAAAGAGATCAATAGAAAAGAGAGAAGAGCTTGAAACGAAGAGAGAAAATTTTAATAGGAAATAATGGAAGAATAAGGTGCAAAAATGTAAGGGGACTATAAAAGGCTAGTTGGCTAGCTCACATTTACATGAGAGTTGGTCAGAAAACCAACTGCAACTCCCTGAAAATTAACTAATCCTTCTTAATTCCATTTTAGTATCGGAGTTCAGGGCAAAAGCAGGGTAGGAGTTCTATTGATTCTTCAACTTCCTGCTCGATTTTAAAAAAATCACACAAGACCCATCTTTTTGCCATGGGTTCCAAATAGGCAAGGCTCTGGGGGTCGTAGCCGCTAAATCGTGAAGTTACATTTTCGGCAGCAGTAGTAGTTCAGCCGGTTTATTTAAATCTAGCGAGAGCCAGATTGTCTGACTGTTCTTTCAAATTCTTTCGCAAAACTTTTATAAAGACTTTAAAAGTAATGATTAATTTTAATATTTTCATAGATTAAACTCTAAGGGCGAAATTCATAAAAA
The DNA here is from genome assembly GCA_949628195.1 of Phasia obesa. NCBI lineage: Eukaryota > Metazoa > Arthropoda > Insecta > Diptera > Tachinidae > Phasia > Phasia obesa. Next base: position 25,186,965 of record OX451219.1, on the reverse strand, counting down.
AATATTTTTGTTTTATAACAGCTTGATAAAACAAACTTCCATACAAAATTTATTCAATAAAAACCTTTTATAAACCAAACATATTTTTTATGAATATGACCTTTACAAAATAAGCAATTGAATATGCAGTTTTCGTTATTAAAATAAAATTTATGATTTAAATATTTCATAAAATTTGTAATAAATATTTCATAAAATTTGTAATAAAATTTGTAATAAAAACTAATTCAACATTTTTCATAAAAATAAAAATTTATCAATTTTTCTACAAAAAAAAAAAAAAAAAAACGAATAAAAAAATGTAACAAATCTAACAAAAAATATATATATAAAAAATAAAAAAAATACTTCTTTTAATTTTTTATATACCAACACAATTAGAAATTTTATAATTCTCAATTGGTTAAAAATCATAAAAGAAAGCAAGCCTTTGCCGAAAAAAGCAATAATAAAAAATAAATAAAAAAAACCAGGAGTCGTTTTTAATTTCATTCCATTTCAAAACATATATTTTCAAACAATTTTTATACCACATAAAATTTATGCACTAAAACTTATAAAAAAAATCGAAATAATCAAAATAATAAAAAACAAAGTTTCCTTTTGAAGCCAAAACAATTATTATTTTTTTTTCAAAAAACTATAATGAAACTTAAAGTTAATTTTGATTTTTGCAAGATTTTCTTTGAGTCTTATAATAATAAAAAAAATAAACAATTTTTTTAGATTAAAAAATTTCTTAAAGAATTTCAGTTGATTTGCTCTTTTAATATAATTAAATTTAAAATTAAAAATAATAAAACTACAATAACTAATAATTAATAATTATTAATAATAGAAAATTATATTAATAACTTAAACTAGAAATCAAGTCAATTTGGTAGGTATGTGCAATTTGATTTAAGGTTAAGTTTTCAAAATAAAAAAAATTTTGATTTAAAATATTTTTTTTATGTACAATTTGAGAATTATTTACAATTTTTTAAACAACCTTAAATTTGAAAAAAACATAATTTACAATCTTTGTTTTTTTTTTTGTAAGCAAAAACTTAAAATATTAAAATTAAGCTTAAACAAAAAAATGCAGATTAAAAAATAACTTAAAACTAAAAAATTAAAGATTTAAAAAATTAAAAAAAAAAAAATATGGCACCCTTTTTTTCAAGTTACTGAATTTGGTAGTTTTGTACAATTGTAATAATTATGTGCAGTTTTAGTTTTTTTTTTGTTTTTGTTAAACTTACTTTGTTATAAAGTGTTTCTTAGTTAAAGAGAGGGGGTAAGTAAATTATTTTTGTGAGAGATAGTTGTACTTGGGAGTTGTTTTGTGTGTGTGTGTGTGGATTTGTGGTTTTAAAAGTAGAAGATTTCCTGTTTCTTGAAAGTTCCTTTAAAGGACAAAATTTTAGAAATTTTGTTGACAACATTTTTTCCATTTTATGGCGTTCATGTTCACGTCGAAATTGTCTATATTTACAATCTTTGGACTAATTAAACAAATTGTGACTAATTTGGTTGTTTTTGTTGTTGTTGTTACCCTGGGCGATCTTAACAATTCACTCCATACGTTGTGATTTCATCATGGCCAAATGATGATGATGATGTTGTTGTAGTTGTTGTTGCTGCTGCTGCTGCTGCTGACGCATATACATACTGGCAGCATCATCCAATTCATCTAAATCCAAATCATCATGCATCATTAGCATGTTGGGCTCAGGACTTTGAGCCGCTGATGAAGGATTGGATTGTAGTAAATCCTGCCTTGGCGAATGGATGCTCAAATCTTCCGGTTCTGTTTGTTCGGGCATATCACTGGGTAAATGCATGATTTGTGGTGGCGGCAAACGAAATACCCGTCTTATATCATTGGCCTTGCGATAGCGTTGAGAAGAGTTTTCATCAGTTTGACTGCCACCACCATCTTCGGACAGATCCAAAGGAGCATCTTCTTCCATTTGCGAGATGCCAGCATAATTCATGATGGAGTGACTTAACGTAGAAGGTTTGCCTATTTCCATGGATTCTTCAGAGCCATAGAAAGATTTCTGGTCACAATTCAAATAGTCATTACTCATGGCTGGCGAGAGAGCTGGTGTTATGGGTGATTGTACACCACATTTGTGATTTATCAAATGATGTCGACGCCGGAATTTCATGTGACATTTTTCACATTCAAAAGGCTTTTCACCATTATGCACCAACATGTGGGATTTCAATTGATTCGAGTCACTAAATTTGCCGTCGCAAATCTCACAAGTGTACGGACGTTCGCCCGTGTGAACTCTCAAGTGGCGCCTCAAATTGGCCACTTGCACAAACTGGCGGTCGCAGTGAGAGCAGTGATAAGGTTTCTCACCGGTATGCAAACGCATGTGGGTTTTCAAATGATGATCACGGGTGAAACGCTTATGGCATTCGGGACACTCAAAAGGTTTTTCGCCCGTATGAGTACGTTCATGATTTTGCAACACATGCTTGTAGCCGAAAGATCGGGAGCAAATTTTACAAGTAAAACTTTTGTCACGAGAATTAGCATCTTTGTTGTTTGAGTTGGCTGGACTGCAGACATCATGCGACGAGGAATTGGGCGAGGAACCCGACGAGGGCGGTGAAATGGGTCCGGTAGTATTGTACAAATCACTAACACTCATAGAGATTTCCATGCCGGGTGATATTAAATCTTTTTTCACCGTTAATTTGCGTGGTTTCTTAGCCGGCAATTCTCCTTGTGTCGTGGCGGTGGGAGAAGTTGTGCTCAGGCTGTGTTTGTTAGCATGCGGTGTATTGATGTTAATGGGTGATAGGGGTGAAGCGGGTGGAGAGTGAGGAGCAGCATTGGCCAAATTAATACCAGCTGGATTTCCCGCAGCCCATGAGCCGAACAAAGTGGCTGGATGGTGGGGAAATAAGGTGGAGGCCAAGGTAGACATGGGTAATTGAGCCATAAAGGCGGCGGCCGCTTGACGATTGGCCGCCAACAGTTGTGTGGGTGAGAGCATGCCAAAAGCGGAAGCAGCTTGTTGTAGTCCCGGATACATGGCGCTATTGACAGCCGATGTATTGGCTGACATGGGAGGTGATAGGGACAAAGAACGATCGTGTTCTTCGCGTTGCTGTATGCCAGCTAAAGCGGCGGCTAAGGCTAAAAGTAAGCAAAAGGAAAATTACGAAATTAGTTAGGTTGTTTAAATATTTGTAAAGATTTTTTTTTTAATTTAACGGAAATTGGAATTGAAAAACAAACAAATACTTAAAAAAATATAGAAAATTTAATTATAGAAAATCTAATTATAGAAATTTTAAAAGTCTTAAAGGATCCTTTTTTAAAACTCATAATTTTAAAGAAATATTTTCGGAAAATATTTCAACGTCCCAATTTTTTTATAATTCTAAAATCCCAATTTTATTCATAAATTTTCATTAATTAAAAAATTATACGAAAAATATTTATTTATAAAAAAAGATTTTTTGTTTATAAAATGAAGTTTTGTAATCTTTTTATAATTAAATATTTTTTTCATAAAAATTAAATTTCTTCAAATATTTTTTAGTTCTTTCTGTTTTTATTTTTTTTTAATTTCAGTTAAATATTTTTTAATATTTTTTTTTTTGTTTGTATATTTGAACTTTACTTACATCTTGTTTGTGCGTCCTGCAGCAAGGATATGGCCATTACTTTTTGCACTGTGTGTGTGTAATTTTAAAATTTTTTTTTAAATTTAAAATTAAATATTCAAATGTCGTTTAAAAAACATAAACTTTTATTAATTGTTTTATATCCAAATGCTGGTTGTTTTTTTTTTTTGTTAACCCTTAAATTGGTTTTGTACTATATTTTGATTCACTTTAATGGTTGCCTTTGGTTTTGAGGTATGATTTTTTTTCTTTTTGTTTTTCGTTTAAAGAGGTATTTAACGTGTTGTTTGTTCTTGTTCTTTAAGACACTTTTTATTAACAATTTTGTTTTTTTTTTTTTTTTGAATGAAAGATGTCTTCGTGTTGAATTATAAATTACAAATGATATGATGTTTTTAAAAATACTGGTAATTTATACACTTTTTTTTTTAAATATCCTTTGTTGCCGCATTGGTTTGATTTAGAGAGTGAGTGTTGGTTGTATGTTACGTAGTGAGGTAAAAAGTATCCTTTTTTTTAAGTAAAAATTGTATAATTTTATATATAAAAAATAATTACGTTAAAAAACACTATTTTTTATAATTAATTAAATGTTATTTGTTGTTGTTTATTTAACTTATTTCTAAGTGCTTAGTTTATAGTTGTTTTTGGTTTGTTATGTAGGTATGAGTTATATATGTATTCATGTGTGTGTTTCCTATAGTATTTTTTGTGTATTTCTAAGATGTTCTCTGTTAAAGAAGCAAATCACAACTGATACTTTCACTCGAAAAGTGCATGGTTTATGTACTAGTGACATTCTTGTTGCTCATTAGCACTCAATTTTTCTGTCTTAAAACATAAGCAACCCTCCTAAAAAACCCTTGTTACTGCAATATCACACAAACTTACTCTTTAACCCAAAAATACTCTTTCATTTTGAACACACACACATACACACACACACTTCTCAAACTCGCTCTCACGTAGTCTCTTTTATTGTTTACACTGTTATTTATTTACTTTTTTTTTTGTTTTGGCTTAAGTATTTTTATAGAAACAGGTAGTTAGTTCATTTTTTCTTTATAGTATTTGTGTGTATTTTTTCACTCATTTCTGTTGTCATTGTTGTTGCTTTGCTGTGCCTGTGTATACCTACCCTTTTTTTGTTGTATTATGTAAATTTACCTTCTCCTTTTTTTCTGGCTACTCGAGTCCTTGTTAATCTTAGCGGCTTTAGTAGTACAAAAAACTAGAGTAGCCTGTTTTAGTTTTTTTATAACTCTAATAAAAGTTTACACACGCTCATACATGCATACAAACACATATATTCACACATATGCAGAAGCTTTGTTGCATGCATGCATTTTTACATTAAACATTCCTTTAGTGGCGTAAGGTAAAATGGCTTTGTGCTGGCTGCGTTTCTGTTTGCTAAGATCTTGAGTAATGTGTGACATAAGGGGAAATTATGTAAATTTTTTTGGTGGACATATTTTAGTTTTAATTTATGAAAAGTTTATTTTTTTTTAATTAATTTAGGTTTGTGATTCGTTGTTTTAAGAAGGAAAGATATGAAGAATAATAAAAGGGGAAATTTCTAAGAAAAAAATTAGTAAAGTAACTCGTGAAAGAAATCGAAATTAGAAGCATTTTTAATAAAATCAAGTCTTTTTCTAGCTGACAATTTAAGGAAAAAATTGTCTGAAGAAATGTGATCTTTTTAAATTGCATGATGTTTTGAACTTAACTTCGTGGAACTTTAATTTCAACAACGTTGGGAAATATGGCCAACTTGGTAAAAAGTTCATACTGAACTCTAATCGCGAGTGCTGTATATAAATTTGGCAAATTTGTACAAAAAATTCGCTTGCTAGAACAACTTATAGTTGTTTTAAACATTACTATGGTCAGTTAACGGTGTCCAAAAAGACTTATAATCGCATTAGTAATGATAGTTTTGTTTTACGTAAATATGGTGGAAGAAAAACAAAAACTATAAGCGATTGAAAAAATAGCTCGACCTCTCACATTTAAAATGTGAACATCAAAGATTAAGCAGCATTTTTTGAATTCAACAAGATGGCTTGCATGATGCGAAGTAGGTGAGCGGTTATAGCAGATTGATCCCACTCATAAGGCATGAATTAAACAATTTGCCTACTTCAGTTTCCATTAGATCAGGGAATCATTTTATAAGATCCACTATAGAACTTAACATTACAAATCTATTTCCAAGCATTGAATTGCATTGTGGCTTTAAAGAGAGTATTTTGTTTTTTCAATTGTAGGAAAAAGTCACTCCTGAAACCAGTAACAACGGGTTTGGTAAATCAGGGTTTCTAAAAGATTTTAAGTTTTCAGAATTAAATACAGATCATAATAGCCCATTATATATTCTATGAAGATTAATAAGACAAAATGTAGAACGAATTTTTTTCTATGGAAATCTTTTAATAGAATTTGATGATAAAAAAAAATTATGTTGTTTAAATCATCCATCAGAAAATCTGTGGCAATAAGGCATAACTACCATGTGCAAAGTTTTAAATGTTTTGTAAAATTTTTAAGGAAGTTATAGCGAGATGATTATCTGATTATTTTTTTTTTTTCAATGTCTAATCGCTTTTGGAAAAAAGCTTAAGAAATTACAAGCTATTTTTCCTTATCATAAAAACTTCTTTTACAATTTATTGATTGCAACGCCTGCGTACTTTTGTTAGATATAAGATTTTTATCCGAAACATACGTTTGCCTTCCAAAAGTAAAGTTTGAAGATAAGATATTTTTTTAAATTAATTTTAAAGTTTAAAATTGCTGTCCTACAAAATTTCAAAATCAGACTTAAGCACTTTTTCCTTATTCCCACGGAAATATTAGAGAAGTAGTACTCTGTTTTTAATAAAAAAAATACGAAATGTTTCTCAACATTTTAGCAAAGCTGTAAAATAAAGCAAATTAGTATTTGAATAAATTAATTATTTAGGCTTAAGTTCTTAATTATAAAGAGATAAAGAAAAATTCGACACCAGCATAGTGGACCGCTACGTACGTCATCAGCACTCTTCGTATCTAACTACCAGGTAGTTTCAATTGTTATTAATTTTGCTACTTAAACAAACTTATCAAAGAAATAGGATATGAGAAATTTTAATTTGTATACTATATTTCATAGGAGATGGAGCTTTTTTTGAAATTGTTTTACACTTTTAAACACTATTTCTTTTTTATATTATACTACCAAGCAAACATTTTTCTTTATTTTTATTCTCTTTATATATTGAAATTGAAACTACCTAGTAGATAGATAAGAAGAGTGCTGATGACGGATATAGCTGTCTAGAAAATGGATTCCACTCTGCTGGTGTCTAATTTTTTCTTTATCTCTTTATAATTAAGAACTTAAGCCTAAATAATTAATTTATTCATTTAAAAATAGTTCAACTAAAATTCATATCAAATTAGTATTTTTTATATTAATTTTTTTCAAACATAACCTGGCTTTTTCAAACATAACCTAGCTTTTGTTAACATTTGAATAACAATGGTTTTTATTTAAAAACAATATAATAAAATATGGTTTATTTAAAAACCTAAAAAATTTAAATTAAATCGCAAGTTTGACACCACATTTTAAATGTCAAAATTTCCAAGTGAAATAATAAATGTTGTTTTAACATTTTCCACAAATTCGAACAGAGTGCCAGGCTTTGGAAGTTAGTATTTTAATGAAGTTTTCAAAAGAAGACTACAGAGCAATTGCATCCTTTAAATATTTGGAAGAAAATTAAGCAAAATTAAAAAAAAAATATTTTTTTATTTTTTTCCAGCTTCATAAATTTACTTTTGTTAAATAAAAATATAAAAAAATATATAAAAATAAAAAAAACACTTTCATTAAATAGCTACTTAAAAACCACTGAAATTCCCCTTTTAGTTCAACACTTTTTAACTCAATTATTTCTACTTATTCCCCCTTTTCTAGAAATACTCATAATTTTTTACCCCTTAAATAAAATTATTTTATACACATTGCTTTTATCAGCAAGGCCCCTTAGCTATTCATATGTTGTTGATCTCTGTGCCATTCATTTTGGCTTTACCGCACAAAAAGAAAACATTTATTTCGCTTGATAAAAAGTAAAAACATTAAAACTCTCTCATTTTTTAAGCAGTTCAGTTTAATATTTTTTTACAAAATTCTTCAAAGGCGCATACTCCATTTGTAAAGAGTGCACTTTAGTACAAAACAAAACAAAACAGAACAAAAAAACTGATTATATACTTGAGTAGTGTTAAAACAATGTTATTGTTGTTGATGTTGCTATATATAAAAACGATAACAACAACAGCAATAACACTAACACTAAAAATAGGCTCCCTTTTGTTTTCTTTCTTTCATCCCCTTTTATTTTATTGTGTAAAAATACAAGAGATGTTGTTTTTGCCATTTTGTAGGCTAGAAAAAAAGAGTGAGTATTATTCTTATACAATTATTTACTCTTTTAAATACTAACGTGCATGTGTGTAAGTTTAATTGTGTGCGATGAGTATTTCCGTTTTTTGTTTCTTTTTTTATTTTTTATAAAAAGAGGAGTTTGTATGATTACTTTTTGTTGCTGCTTTTCGGCGCCGTATGTAATATGAGTGTGTTTTTTTAAAGGTGATTCAATGAGTTTTTTTTTGTGTATACAATATGGGGGTAATAAAAAAGAGTGAGTTTTTTTAGGATATGAAAAAGGGGAATATTTTATATAAAAATCAAGGTTTATAAATACATGTCTATTTTAATTTAAATATAATTTTAGGGACTTTAATTTATTTAAATATTTTTTAAAATGAATTAAAACAAAGAGTAAAAAATTATTAATTTTGGCTATGGTAGGAATAAATTGAAAGGAGTTAAATTATTTTTATATTAAAAAAAAAAAAAAAATATATATATATATAATAATGAAAACCCTTTGAAAAAGTCAACAAAAAATTGACGAAACGTCAGGGAAAATAATGTAATAAAACTGTTCTGTTTATATTTATAACAACAAGGCCCAATTAGCTTACATTAATAATTAAAATTAAAAAATAATTAAAATGATATAAAAAAAAAATTATATAAAAAGGTTTTGATAATTAAACTGCTTTTTTGGAATGTGCTATAAGCTCTTTTATCCTTTTTCGTTTAAAATTGGGTTCAGCTTAGTGAATAATATTTATAATATTAAGGACCATAATTATAACTTGTCAATGGCTAAAGTTTTGTTGGAGCGATAAATAGATAAAATTACAAAAAAAATTATTTATTTTGTAATTTTATTTATTGAACCTTTAAATATAACTCTACTAACAGTAAGTGTTCACATTTTAAAATTAAATTATACTTAAGTTGATCGAGCCAATGGAAGTCAAAAATTATTTTTTTCGGTTAATGTCATTATTTTGGATTCATCTCTCTGGGGTTCGGCCGAAAAGGTCAATATCCCACCTTCTTAGTCCAATGTAGCCACGTTGGTTTGCCTATTATAAAGCTGACTTTACTTTTTATATGACACAACTTTAGTTTGGCCCAATTATAATATATTTTTTTAATTATTGCTCAAATAAAAATCTTTAATTGAAAAAATAAAATAAAAATAAAATTTTCTATTGAGCAATTTTGTGATCCCATTTTTATTATAATTATTTTCGTTATTTTTGTTTTTATTTCTATTATTATTTATTTTTCTGTTATTAATTTCATTATTAATTATTTTTTTTTAATTTATATACTGTTTTAGCTTTTTAGCTTTTTATTTAAATTTATTACAATATTTGTTAATTGTTAATAATATGTAAGCAAAATAGAATAGGTTATTGAAAATAAATCAAAATAAAAAATAAAAATAAAATACATCTGTGGCCTTTTGACAAAACGACTTAAGTCTAATTTTTAAAACTTTCAAGAAAGCAAAAATGATTTTTAAATACTGAACAAAACTAGCAATAAATTGATGTTTTGATAATATTTTTAAAACTAAGCGCCGTAAAAATGTGCCGATAGGACCAAAATAAGAGCTTTAAGAATTTATATTTTAGGATAATTATTGAATAATCGAAATTTTATTTGTCGAGCTATTTATTTTACAAACATATTGAATTTGGAGATAAGATTAAGTTTGTTTTATTATCTCTCAGAAAGAATAATTTAAATTACAAATTAGGTGGTTAATAATAAAGAAATTGTGGAAATTGTGAAAATTTAATTTTAATCACCAGCAGCATGGAAAGCATTTCCTGGACAACATTCTTCGAATCTATCAACTTTGGGTAGTGTTAAATTGTAAACATCATATATTTAACCATTAGAAAATTTTCTTAACTCAACTTGGGGTGTTTTGTCAAAAGTCTACAGATATTTACTGACGTTAACTTATACTTTTTAAAATATATTGTTTTACTAAACCAAAAAATAAAAAAAATACTATTACTACTTTTTATTAAATACAATGAATTAAATTCCTAAAACTCAATCTTAAGGTTTTATACTAAATAATTGATTGTTGTTTCCTAATTGATTTGGGGCGCTGAACTTGAATCTGCAGTTCATTAAGCGATTTCAAAAAAAGAAGGAGGTTATCAATTCGTCTGAATGTTGCTTTTTTTATGTTTGTGCTCGCAGAACTCAGTCATTTCTGAAACGATTTTAAAAATTTTTTCTTTATTAGAAAGGAAATGCTTACAGATTGGTCCCATTTTAAAAGAAGTTCAGAATTTTTAAAATTAAAGGGTGTCCCCATACGTGTTTTTTACGTGCATTATGAACCCTTTTAAAATTTTAAAAACTGCATATCACTATAGCTGCCAATAACAGAAATTAATAAAAAAATAAACTTAAAAATTAAAGGGTGTCCCCATATGTGACGTCAATTTAAATATATGAGCCATTTGAACCATTGCAGACAATCACTTGAAAATTGGACAAAATGTCCAATATTTATAATCAGAAATTAAATATTTATAATTAGAAGTTAAAGGGTGTCCCAATAGTTGATGTAATTTGATGTATATTGCAATACTTTTGAACCGTAACAGAGAGACGGTTGAAATTTACAAAGAACCTGTATATCTAAGTCCTTTATAACATCAAGTATATAATTTAAATTTGGAAACTAAAGGGTGTCCCCATAATTGATAAAATTTTACCTATCTAACCCTATCTTTTGAACCGTTATAGACAAACACTTGAAAATTAGACAGAATCTCCACTACTAAGTCCCGTATAATAACATTTATCAATATTTAAAGTTATAAAGGGTGTCTCAATAGTTGATGTAAATTGATGCATATGGCCAAGCTTTTGAACCGTTTTAGACAGACAGTTGAAATTAACAAAGAATCTGTCCTTTAAAATAATTGTTTAATTTAAAATTGTACATTAAAGGGTGTCCCCTAGGTGATATTGTTTAAGCTATATGGCCATATCTTTGGAACCTTTACTTTTTATTACTGTGTCAGTAATAATAACTGTAAAAAAATAAAGGGTGTCCTCATATCTGACGTAATTTGTCGTTATGGATAGACATTTGAATGTACAGAACGTATATTACTTGTCCGTTAGAGCAAAAAGTATAGAAGTATTTGATTTGCGTACTATTTCTTACAGATTACTTCCTTTTAAATTTTTAGTTTAGCATTGATGCACATATATTTGTTTTGTAGTCGGTTTTTTTTTGCAAGAATTATTTTATAAAAATGTTTCTAGTTTTTCACATATACTATTATCACTAAAATAAAGGAAGTTTCACGAAAAACATATGTTAGCAGAACTTGATAATTCAGTTGACCCAGTCCAAAAAATAAACTGAAGCTTTAAGCTGGTGTTATTTTTTTATTTATTCATTATTGCGTTTAGTACAACAATATTCATCGGATATCATTTTTAAGAAAATGAGTAACAATCACACTGGTGGCTTCAGTCAAAAAGGCTGAATAAAAGTACTCTATACAGTTCTTAAATTATTTTTTTTTTAATTTATTATAAAACTTAAATTAGTGATTTTATTACAAAAAAAAAAAATTTGTTTAACTAAAAAAATATTATTTTGTATGTGTGTCATTAACTAATTTCTCTCAAAAAATCTTTTTCTCTAATACAACAACAATAAGTATATTTACACACTCATTAATTTAAGTGGACATTGACTAAAAAACACTAACAACTAGACAATATGTCACACACGCACAATGTCCTTGCTTTAGTTTTCTTTAGAAGTTTTTTAATGCCATGACATTATTACCCTAAAAAATGACCTGCTGTGGTGGATAAGTAGAAGTATGGGCAGTTAGAAAAACAAATGCATCATGTGTTAATAAAAAAGCGTAAAAATCGGAAGATCATAAAATGTGTGTTATAAAAAATAAAGAACAACTTTTTTATCCATGAAATAAAAATCAAAAATGACAGACTTGAAAAATTTTAAAAGAGGAAGTGCAATAAATGTGCTAAAAATTATTAGTAAAAAAATGTTTGAAAATAATAATAAAAAATGGAAATTGAACAGGTAGACAGATAGACAGACTATGGCTGCATTTGGAATTAAGTTGAATGATGAGATAAAAAAAAAATTAATCAGATTAACTATCGACCACTAAGGTTTATTTAACTGATATACAATTTGTCGATAACTTTTTTTTAATGATTTATTTTCTATTCTTAGGTTAAACTAAATTAAAGTATTTGAAAAAAGCTTGACTACATTTGCTTATTCCTCATCTAGAGGAATGCTATTTTTGTTTCTGCAATTTTCTGAAATTCTTTTTTTAAACTGCATTAGTGTCCCTACATTGAAATTTTTGTTTCTGCAATGCTTGTTCTTCTTTTTCTTATTTTATTTTTAACATTTTCATGTACAAATACTTTTATATAATAATGCTGCTTATATAATAATGCTGCTTAAACAAATTAAATTTTAAAAATAAATTACAAATATAAAACAAATAAGTAATGAGATTTAAACAAAATATTCACACATTTTCCGATTATTAGGATAACGATTAATTGCTAAACCGCTTGAAATGTTTTTTTGTAAATTAACAAATATTTAAAATGATAAAAAAACACAAGTTTGATTGAAAGAGTATAATAGATTACTAAATATTGAATAATCGTCAATATAAATTTCGATTATTCGAAGGAATAAAACGTTTTGTATATATAACACACTGTGTAATTTTTTAAGTCATGGCAAAATAACCATATACGGACACCACTACGTCATAAAAGATCCAAAAAAAAAGACCCCTATCTCCCAGTTTTGCCCACGATGTCATTTTTGCAAAAAAATGATCATTTCCTCAAGCTCATATTTTGCAAACCGTTTGAAATTTTGATATACTCTCTGTAGCTCTTGTCATAAAGAAGAAAACTTGTGAACATATAAAATCAAAAAAACTTCATCTTCAAGGTCAAAATCGCAAAAAACTTTAAAAAATTCAATTTTTTTATTTTTTTCCCCTATTCAGGTCCATAGGTAGCCCATAAAAAAAAACCTTGAGGACTTTGGGCAAAATTGGGAGACAGGGGTTTTTTTTTTGGTCTTTTATCACTTAGTGGTGTCCGTATATGGTTATTTTTTTCTGTGTTGCACTGTGTAATTTAATCATTTCTAAAGTTTAACGAATTTTATACCTTTTAATATTAATAAAACATGCGATTATTTTATAAAATTGTGTATGTATTTCGATCAAAGTTAATCCGAAGGAACTACTAATCAAATAAAACCAAAAAAAAATGGTGGAGCATACGTTTGTGTGTATTGATGGCTTTTAAGGGCATTTCACACTATAATACAAGTATTAATACTTTTAAATAAACTGCAACTCTGATCTATGCGTTGTTTGAAATTTTTCAAAAAACTATAACAACTCATCATGTCAGAGTTTCATTTTCCTCAAAAGTATTAATACTTGTATTATAGTGTGAAAAGCCCTTTTTTCGAATTATAGTATAATTTTTTTATTTAATCGTGCCTTGAGTGCCTTGATATACTGATTGATAGCGCGCTAGTCTATCAGTCTTGGGGTAGCGGGTCCAATTCACGTGTTGTCTGCAGACAACACGCTCTGGGTGTTGTCTGCAGACAAAAGCGAAAAAGCTTCACAGGTAGTGTTGTCTTTAAAAAAACCCTTATAATAAATTATTTCATTTTTTAACTAAATAATTATTTCATTAACTAATGATTTTTTTGAGGTTAGGATTTTCATGCATTAGTATTTGACAGATCACGTGAGATTTCAGACATGGTGCCAAAGAGAAAGATGCTCAGTATGCTTTGACATTTCGTCATGAATAGACTTACTAACGAGCAACGCTTGCAAATCATTGAATTTTATTACCAAAATCAGTGTTCAGAAAATCCGCTTTTTTATCGACAAATTTTGTTCAGCGATGAGGCTCATTTCTGGTTGAATGGCTACGTAAATAAGCAAAATTGCCGCATTTGGAGTGAAGAGCAACCAGAAGCCGTTCAAGAACTGCCCATGCATCCCGAAAAATGCACTGTTTGGTGTGGTTTGTACGCTGGTGGAATCATTGGACCGTATTTTTTCAAAGATGCTGTTGGACGCAACGTTACGGTGAATGGCGATCGCTATCGTTCGATGCTAACAAACTTTTTGTTGCCAAAAATGGAACAACTGAACTTGGTTGACATGTGGTTTCAACAAGATGGCGCTACATGCCACACAGCTCGCGATTCTATGGCCATTTTGAGGGAAAACTTCGGAGAACAATTCATCTCAAGAAATGGACCGGTAAGTTGGCCACCAAGATCATGCGATTTGACGCCTTTAGACTATTTTTTGTGGGGCTACGTCAAGTCTAAAGTCTGCAGAAATAAGCCAGCAACTATTCCAGCTTTGGAAGACAGCATTTCCGAAGAAATTCGGGCTATTCCGGCCGAAATGCTCGAAAAAGTTGCCCAAAATTGGACTTTCCGAATGGACCACCTAAGACGCAGCCGCGGTCAACATTTAAATGAAATTATCTTCAAAAAGTAAATGTCATGGACCAATCTAACGTTTCAAATAAAGAACCGATGAGATTTTGCAAATTTTATGCGTTTTTTTTTAAAAAAAAGTTCTCAAGCTCTTAAAAAATCACTCGTTATAAATAATACTATGAATCATATGTTGTAATTATCCGACGACTTTAGTAGTTGTAAGTTATTCGATTAAATTGGTAATTGCGTGATAAAATAAAAAAAATTAATCACTATTAAAATCCATTTTATTTTCACTTTCCAGAATTATCGAAGATAATACTTCGATAATTGCAGGAAGAAAAGATTTCACTGTTTAATCGAATAATTTTCTGAACTATAATTCATTGTATTTCAAAAATGTAAATGATTTTACAAAATAACCATAACTGTCTCATTATTTCTTGATTAATAACAAATTAAACAAGCTGATATTGTTTTTACTCAAAACTTCGTATAGAGAAGTATACTCAGTTCATTCGAGTTGGTTATTTATTTTTTTATATAAATATCTTATAAAAGAATTTGTTTATATTTAAAAAAATTTTTGAATTATTAAATATAAATTTTTATTATAAATTTTTAAATAAATATTTGCTTTTAGTAAATAAAGTAGAGACATAATTTACATCTTTTAATGGCATTTATTTAATTCTACTCTATTCGATTATTCGATTGATCTAAAACTAATTTATTTGTTTGATCATATGCTCAGATAATAAATGAAAATGTTATTAATGCATTGTTGCGAAAGTTTTAGCAAAACAAAGAAAATAAAACAAAGTAAAAATAAAATAAGATTTTATTTATTCGAATAAATAAGTAGTCAAGTAGAAGTAGTAATAAATAGCATAAGTAATAAAAATCATATTATAATATTAAGTTTGTTTGTATTAATTAATTTTTTTTTAATTTAAAAAATATTAAAAAAAGAATGTATATAGACTAATGAAAAAATAATTAATAAAATAAAATATTAAGTGACTTTTTTATTTTTTTTTTATTTAGAAAGTGGGTAATTATATAAACTATACTATTATAAATAATTGAATTAGGCGTTAATTCCATCAATCGTAAGATCTTACACAATTGGTAGGTTAGTATTATTAGTTTTTGCTACTATTTTAAAATATTAAAATAAGAATTCTTATATATTTATCGAAAAACCGATTAATCGGATAATCGAATAATATTTTTTGAGATCGCGGAATCATTTATTTGTATAAAAAAAACTATTTGGAATAGAAAAATGTTTGAGATTTTAAATTTTTTTTACTTTTTTGACTACAAATGTATTTTCTATATTTATTTACATATTTAAACTATTTGTAATAAGAAATCCTATAAGGTCGAAATAAAATTATTACATAAGATCAACGATGGATAAACTTAGTAAATTTAGATAATAAAGAGAATAAATTCAATACAAACAATAATTAATTTCATTAATATAGTAAACATTTGTACAAAACTAAATTAATTTTATGGCTCCCCAGTCGTAGGCAGATAACTTAAAGGAAAGATTGATAAAAATAAGTCCAGTATACGTAAGGCCTGCAAGCTCTATAAATTCGACAGGTATTCAAGTAGCTTTTTTACGATCAATATTAACCGATTGGGACACATTTCTTAAGTTAATAAGCAATAGGTTTAAAGACCGGACAAAGCGCATAAAAAAAAATTCAAAAACAAGGCAAACAATTTTAGGAATAATTATCGCAGGGTATCTTACTGATCGCGAAAAATTAAATTTGTTATAAAGACCAATTCGATTGCCATTTCTGGATATTTTATAGCAAACAAAAAAAATAAGATTTCAATACAGTGAAAGTTTTAAAAAGAACAGCCAAGAAATCGATTACGATTATTCGATCGTTATAAAAATTATTTATTTAACTTTTCATATTGTCACATAATATAAAGAAAATTTTTTTTCTTTTCAACATTCATGAACAAATACATAAATTAAATTTTCTTAATTATGACAAGTTTTTTAATTTCGATTACTCGATTATTCTAGTAGGTGTTTATTCGGTCCAATTAATTCTTTTATATAAATTTTGTACAAAAAAGCTGTATGCTATCAGCAGACAATTTTATCAGCAGAATATTTTGGTACTGTTTACGATTAATCGATTATTTTATTCGAATAAATTTTATCACCGTCGATTATTCGATTATTTTAGCAATTTATTAAGTTTTTAAAAATGTTTAGTTATTAAAGTTCTTAAAATTAAAAAAAAAATTTGACTTACCGTATAAATTTCAATATGTGTGTATTAAAAAAATTTAAAAACAAAATATTCATAAAAAATATGTTTGGGTTCAAGGCATATTAAACAAGGTAAGGGAGAGGAAATTTGAGCAAAAAATTTTTTGAATTTTTTTTATATGGATTTTGGCAGTAAAATAGATATTATTCTCTCTTAAAAAAGCTGATTAATGTCAAACTCAATATAAAAAAAATTGAAAAAATTTCTCTTTAATATTAGCTCCGCCTTGTGCAGTCACCTGGTTAAATATGCCTTGTTTGGGTTATAAAAGCTTTATTGAACAATTTTTTTTACTAAAATTTGTTTTATAAATCTTTTATAAAATAAAAATATTTTTATGAATTTGGCCCAAAGAATCTATTCAGTTATTAATTATTCCTAATAAATTTTTTTTAAATAAATAAAAATTAAATTAAATGTTTGTAGAAGCGAATAATCAATTAATTATTATTTATTATTATTTTTATTATTATTATTATTATTATTTACTATTATTATTAGATTATATTTTTTAATTTAGAGATAGTTAATCGCGCTATTTAGGTTAGGTTAAGCAGGCAGCTCCAATACAGCTCAATCGGGTCCAAGTATTGAGCTATTTACTTTATATAAATTTTAATCGATTAATCCGTAATTCCATTGTACTTGTGAAAATATTTTTTTTTTTCGTTATCAAAAATTTTAATGTTGCTCCTAATTTATGCGAATAATCGAATTAAAAATATTTTTTAAAATAAATCCCATTTTTTTATTGGTTGTGTTAACAATTGTGTATAAAAAAGCTATTTACCCTCTGGCCTTTTTTCAATCCAAAACCCTAATGACAATAATAACTTCTTATAGTTTTTTAATGTCTTTGACCACAAAAAACTACTTTATATTTCTTAATTCATGATTAGTTTTTTTTCTTGTTTCCTTACTTTTTTAAAGAATCTAATTTTTAAGAAAAAAAAAACCCTCACCCATCCTTGTAACTAAAGGTCACATTAATTGACAACTAATTATAGGCATACTCTTGGCATGCGTCATCTTCATAAAAAATGCAACAAAAAAGACAAAAGAAAAAATTTAGATATGCATAAAAAATGCCAGGTAAAAAACGTGAGCAACAATATGCAACAAGAAGCGAAGGAAAAAAAAACACCAACCCTTTTTCTTTAAAGCAAAAAACCAAAAACGAAAAAAATTAAAACAGTAAAAAAATCCCTCAAACAGAGAAAAAAAAAACGGAAAGAAACTCTTTCGCTTATTTTTTAGTTAAAAGGCAATTTAAAAAATCCATTTGTTTTCAGTAGAGTTCTCGTTTTTCCCCTGTGTGTCACAATTTTGCGTTTTGACTTTTTAATGATTGTTTTACGATGTCTCAGGGTGTTTTGTTACTTAAAGCAAGGACATCATGTCTTTAAACAAAACAAAACATTCTTAGGTAAATTACCACCAATACTACTACTACCACTACTACTACTACTATTAACCATATCCTTAACACAAACAGCTATACATACACACATTTACATTTCGCATATCCTAGCTGTCTTTAAGCAACAAAAGGTTAGAAATAAACAATAGAACTCTGATTTACTGGCCGTAGCAAAATTTCGAAATTTTCGCATAAATTTTATATTGAGTTTTTCATAAACTGACCGTTACAAAGCCAAGCCAAGCAAAGCAAAACAATACATTTCACTTTTAAGGCCAGACAACAGCTAACAAGCAAAAGGGAAAGGGAAGCATTGCTAGACAATGGACCCGGACGACACAAAAGAAAACATGTTCGCTTTCGTAACAAATATTACGTAAAATTTAATCATTTTTCTTAATCTTTTCATTTTGTGAAAAACTTATTTTGAATTTTAAACAAAAGATTTTTTGTTTTTCCGGCAAAATACTATATTCGCCGTCATGTTATATCATACTCGTAAGTAGTTCACTAAATGTTTTAATGCGAGTGAGTGAGTATTGGTTTCTTAAGAAATCTGCATAAATATGCCTTTTTTGGAAAAACATAAAGAATTCTGTACAAAAAAAAAAAACAACACATTCAGCGAAAATTTGTTTGTCTTGAAGAAATATTTGACGGGGTTTCATTGTAAATAATAAGGGATTAAAAATTTGCTGTTATCAATTGTGTTTTGTTTGTCCAAAGAGGAAAGTTTTATGTCAAATTTTTATTTCAAAATCAAGACCTTTGTATATCGCTTGGCATTGAAATTGTCACTGATAATGTTGAAAGTAAATATTGCAAATTTTTTTTATTGCTTACTTCCCGCCTAAATTTGTTTGTTTTTTTGTCTCATTTGCCATTTTTTTTGTTTATTTGTTAAACTATTAGTGTTCATCAGATAACGTTTATTTAAATAGTAAATAGTTTGAGACAAAATTTTAATATAAAGCCTTTAGCAACCGCTTCTAAATATTTCAACTAATGTTAGTGAGAAAGAATCAACCTCCTCTCTGACACATTCACTGATACCATAGTTCACAGAAAAAAATTTTTGCACCAATTAAAGGTTTTAATTAGTTTTAAATTAAGGTTCAATTACTTTTTTAATTGATTCAAATATATATTTGTTTAAAACAGAACGCAAAAAAAATTCCTCATTAAACAAATAATTGAATTAATTAATTGTTTAATTAAATTTTAATCTGAAACCCATTAAAACCTTTAATTGTTTAAAAAATATTTGTTTCTATATTGGTAATATGTTAGACTTGGGCATCACGTAAAAACTACTGCATGGATTTTAAAAAAAATTTTTGAGGAGGTACTTTAATATCCTGATTAAAATATATGCTACTTTTTTCGCAAAAATATTTCTTATTTCTAAGAGAAAGTGGAGGAGAAAAAGCAGTGAAAATACGCCGATTTTTTTTAAGATACTGCATACTTTAAGGCATCTTTTATTTTTGAAAACTGGACGGTTGCGCAATAGATGGCTCTGTTTTCAAATAATCACAAAATATGAACTGAAAGCGGGATATTTTAAACGCGGTTGCGCAATAATAAAAATAATGACAAAAATATGAATTACTTACTGCCAAATAGCCAATTAAATAAAATTTGTATTTGATTACTTTGGGGAATAACATTGTTATTAAAACATTTTAAACACCTTTTACAGGGCTTTACAATAATTTTTAGAATTTTAAAATTTTATATAAATTTTATAATTTTATTTAAATTTTAGAATTTTATCCAGGGAGGGGTACCTTTATATAAATTTAATAACTAGGAGTCTTAAAATTTGATGTGGATTATTTCCAAAGCAAAATCTAACAAAATATTATCAGGTCGCACACAACGTGTGTGGGCATAGCTAGTAAAATATATTATTAATCAATTGTGTGCTTGTCTTTTCTCGTTGGATAATGCAAATTTTTTAAATATGCCCAATTAATGCGAATTATACAACTAATTTAAAAACATAAATCTATTAATCGACGAAAATTTAAATTGCAAAATCGATTAATTGTTTGCTCGGATAAAATCAAAACCCGATTAAATGGATACTCTAGGTTTCACTAGTTTTTTTTAGGCATGGCATTACTAAGTTCTAGCCAAACGAGGTTATACAAAATTATTTAAACTTTCTATCTTTCATTTGTTTGCTGTCGCCTTAATAATATGAAATGTTTGTGTGCAGTCTGAAACTTTATTAAAACGGCTTTCCGTGCTCTATCAGAAAAATGTCATCATGGTGCTATAACAAGCAGGAGAATCAGGGATAAGAAGCCACTATCGGGCTGTTGATGACGCTCTTTCAGGGGTGTAACGTCCAATCTAGGATGAACTGTTCTTTAGAATACAAGCTGTCAATAAAATAAAATAAAAAATACAGAGTGAAGTACAAATTGTGCTACAAAAAAGAAATCAAAGACTTTTTTTTTAATCAATGTATTTAAATTTTTATTATTATTTTATAGAAAATTCAATTTAATTTTAGATAACAAGACGATGGGCTTAAATTGGTATTCCATTTGATGACATCAACATTTATCGATGACGGTTTATTTTTATTTGGTATTTTGTAAGACAATTTGACGTCGAAATTATGTTGTGTCGACGACGATTTTGTCGACTTGGTTTTTATAAACGATTTGGAAAAAAAACAAGAGTACTATATTCGACCATGCCGAATCTTATATAACCTTCACTATAGTAATGCTAGATATTGTGTTACCTTTTTATGTTTCTTTGAAAATTTATTGTAATACTTTGAACATTTTTTTTAATTTTTTTTTTAAATTTTTTAAAATATTTTTTGGAAACATTTTTGTAAAGTTTTTTTTTTTTTTTTGTAAAAATTAGGAACTTCCTCCAATCTATATTGCATTAGAATGGGCTTATAGTGCAATTGCTGTGCTGCAAGGAGGCATCCGTATCGGCATTTCTGCACACCAATGGTTCTGTCCACTATATTCCTCGCTTTATAAACAGCCTCTGCCTCTGCGTGCAGTAGTAGCACGATATGGTGTCATCAGATAGGACTCAAGTATGTATAAGTAAATAATATTAGAACTATTATTATAATGCTCTTGAAGCACATGCCTGCCTGAATGCTGATTTATTTAACCGAAAATCATTTTGCAACCTATTACAACATACCAAACAATTCTTGCAAAATGAGTTTTTCATTTACTTTTCACTCGGTAATTGAAATATATCAGACTTCTGTCCGATTAATCTTCTCTGAATGACCAGATTTTTTTGGAGTCTTCATCACTTGAGTCCGAATCGGATACGAAAAACATTTTTTTAAAATTTAATTCATATTTTTGTTTCAAAAATGTTCAATAAAAATTTTAACCAAAATATAATAATAAATACATATTTATCGCACTTGATCAACATGAGGGTATTAACTCAAAATTTTGAATTTTTCACTTTTTGCAAGAAATCAACCAACAACAGCAATATCCATTTACTGTAAAAATTTCAACGTATTCTGATTACTCTTTCATCTCGAAACCCACATCTGAGACCATTTTCGTGATAGTGGCTTGAGTACCTTTATATCAACAAAAAGGTATTATTTTATTTGGCAATAATTGCAAAATAATTTAAACGAAAAACAGTGTAAATATATTTTCAAATGGAATTTGCTTATAATATGTTCGGATTTTTAAATTAATTTAAAATGTCATCACAAACAGGTTTTTACATCTACTGAATATTTTCAAATTTAGAGTTAATACCCTCTTGTTGATGAAGTGCGATATGTATATATATATTTTATTTGACTCAAATTGTCGATAATCAGTTGATGTCGTCATAATATTGTTAGAGAATTATAATTGAATTGATGAGGACGTCGATACAAAGTGATGTCGTCGCTAAAGTGACGACGATGTCGACGACGTCAAATAGAACAGGGGTGATTGTTTTAATCAACTGCTCCAATTCATTAGAATTCTTTACGGTTGTTTTGTATACCTTTTGCTTTATATTACGCCATAAAATGGTCTGGTGGAATCATGTCAGGTGGCCTTAGTGGGCAGCGGAGTTTCTGAATATTAATTTGTTTGGAAATTTTCGTTCGAGCTCTACCATAACCGCTACGGCTATGTGTGCAGTTGTTCTATTTAGCTCGAAAAAGAAATGCTGTTGAACGGAAAAAATCTCCTTTAATATATTTAAATGACGGTCCTCATTAGTAGTGCCTCTTACACCATTTTCTTCGAAGAAGTATTGCTCCATAGTGCACCTTGACTAAACTGCGCCCCAGACAGTGATTCTTTTTGGGTAGAGTTCCATCTCATGTAGTAATTCTGGATTAGATTCACAACATATACGGTAATTTTACTTGTTTTTCATTTAGATCAATATGGGTTCTCATTAGATATTACAAACAATTTATGAAGCTGTTATGTGTTTGCGCTATTGTATTTTAAAAATCTAAATAATAATCATGAAAACTTAAGAAGCGCGCCTTAAATATAAACAGTTAAATATCACTAATTCTTTGTTTGATAAAAATGAACACAAACTCCCTGTCTACCATCCCTAGGAAGTCGTTGTAATCTTATCATACCAAAAAAAATTAATCTTGTATAAAATCATGTTTGTGTTTTATTGTTTCTTTTTTTAATGATTTTTTAAAAAATATTTTTAAGTGAAGTTTTATTATCTAATATTTTGCGATAAACCCTAAAAATCTGCCATAACTTACTTTTGCCATTGTCACAATTATCAACACATCAAAAAATCATTTTGCCCACAATATTTGATTTTCTATAAATCTTTAAATTTACCGAGCAAATATCAATGAATGAAGAGGACCCCTTTCTTTTCTGAATTGTGTTTTTTATGTCAGAATTGTTACAAATTGTTAAAAAATTATATTGTGATCATCATTATCACCCATCGCATAAAAACGTTTATTATGTGGGTTTACAACCCTTAACTAAAGGAGAGCAAAAAAAAAATTTAAAAAGAAGAGAAAGGAAAAGTGTTAACAATTGATTTTTATGTTTACCAACGCACTTCAAGCGCATGCGCAACCCTTTAAAAAATGATGGAATTCTAACAGTTTTTTTGTTGTTTATTTATTTGATGTTATTATTTGTATCCTTTTGTTTGTAAAGGGATTTTTCTTTTATTGATGACTATTAAATCTGGGCCTAAACACTTTTTTTATATGTTTGCTCATTGTGTTTGAGTTTTTGTTTATCATTGTTGAAGTGGTTTGAAACATTTTTTGGGAATTTTTACAAAAAATTGTTTTAAATTTTTGTGACAAGTTTGTGAAACAAAGGTAAAAAATTACTTAAGGGTAATTTTACCATAGTAATGCCAGATATTGAGTTACCATCTTAAGTTTCTTTGAAAATTTTTAGTAAAAAATTTTTTAATTTTTTAAACTTATGTTTGTTTGAAAATTTTTTGAAGTTTTTTTTTTAATTTTTTTGAATCTCTTTTGTAAAAATTTTTTCAAAAATTTTTTTTAAAAATATTTTTCAATATTTTTTTTGTAAAAATATTTTAGTAAAAACCTTTTTTGAAAATCTTTTGTAATTTTTCTAATTTTTTCTTAGTTTTTTGTAAAAATGTTATAAAATATTTTTTGGAAAATTTTTGGTAAAATTTTTTTTTGAATAATTTTTTTTAAAAAATTTTAGAAAAGTTTTTGCAAAAATAATTTGGAAAAGTTTTTGTAAAATTTATAAAATAAATTTTTGTTAATAATTCTTAAAAAATCTAATGTTAAAACTAGGACCTCCCTGCAATCTTTATGGCGTTAGAATGGTCAGACTAAAGCAAAAAAGTACTTTAAAAAAATTTCCACATATTGTGACCTTTTAAAAATCTTTTGTAATTTTTTTTTAATTTTTTTGTTAAAATTTTTTGTAAAAAATTTTTAAAATATATTTTGGGCAATTTTTGTAAAATTTTTTTTAAAATATTTTTTGTAAAAAAATTTTAGAAAAGTTTTTGTTAAAATACTTTAGAAAAGTTTTTGTAAAATTTATAAAAAAATATTTTTGTTAACAATTTTTTAAAAATTTTATGTTAAAACTAGGACCTCCCTGCAATCTTTATTGCGTTAGAACGGTCAGACTAAAGCAAAAAAGTACTTTAAGCAAAATTTCCACATATTGATCCCTTTTGAAAATTTTTTGTAATTTTTTTTAAATTTTTTGTTAAAGTTTTTTGTAAAAATTATAATTTTTTGTAAAAAAATTTAAGAAATTTTATGTTAAAACTAGGACCTCCCTGCAATATGTATTCCATTAGAATGGTCAGACTAAAGCAAAAAAGTTCTTCAAAAATCTCCACATTTTGATCCTCCCAAAGGGGCTTATGGGTACCAGTGGGCATCTTGTGGGTCTATTGGCTAGAAGTATTGCTTTCTATAAAGGTCTTAAAAAAAACAAGGCAGAAAAACCTTACCAACCTAAAAAAAACACAAAATCGGCCCTCGCAGGGGTTTGTTGATACCCCGAGAATTGTATGCACTCCTTGCGATCTACCATTCACGGTCTAATATTTATTTAACAAAAAATTGAAACAAAAAAATAAAAAAACTTTCAAAAATATAGGCGTGGGTTTTGCCCGCAGCCTCCCAAGCCATGATCTGCTGTTGCTGAATTGCAATCTCAAAATTTTCGAAACTATGCCTGGCATATTGGTGGGCTTAAATCTTCTGTTCCTCGTCTTGGCAAATGACATTTCAACCCGAACAACGGACAGACGGACATGGCTTAATCAACTTTTCTATGTATAAGGATCCACAATATATATACTTTATGGGGTCGGAAATGAATATTATAGAAATTACATATCGATTAACATCTGCATCGATAAGGAAATTTTCTCTAAATAATTTATGTACAGAAACGATCCTCTTACATTCGATCCTTTTATATTCTAACTTAAATTATCGTGAATAGTAACGAATACTTTAACCCTTTGTATGCCAACAGAATTGAACCCATAAACCCTATGTTAATAGTCTAGTCCACTACTAGCCTAACGGGCCACTATATCCGGATTTAAAATCCGAAGAACACTTTCGTTTTAAAAATGTTTCTAGTTTAATATGCAACATATGCTTGACACACTTCATTGGTCTGCAGAGTATTTTCCTTAAAATATGCCCTGATTTAGTTAATGAATTTGCTGGCAAAGATTTTTAGTTCTGGATAATAAACCACAAATCTGGAGTTTAACAAAATTTTGATCCAAGATTAACAGAAAAAAAGAAAAAAAACTTTAATCTTAAACATGGCCACAATTTTATTTAAGTCCTGCAACTTTGTCTAGCAGCACTTATACAATTTGGTGAGGTTCTTGATTACACAAACACTTACATGCACTAACACACACACACACGCGCACTCACGTTAACTTACTCACAGTTGCTTTTGTACTTACATATGTACATTCAAACATAATTTTTATGTAAAGCACCTTAATGCGCCATTTAAGCCTGGATTACAAATCATTAAATCGCTGTTTAGGCGTTTAGTTGAATACACTTTGTAGGGAAATATGGTTAAATTTAGAAATTCAATAATGAAGTTTAATTTTTAAAACAATATTTTCTTAACATTATTCTGAAGCGGATATTACTTAAGGATATTGCCGAGGGAAACAGGACTTACTTATGTGACGATTTTAGCAATATCTGTTTTTTTAGGTGCCCTTTGGCATGATTAAAAAAACCCTTTTTCTTTGTAAATCAGGGGGAATTTTTCCTCACTTCCTAATGAGTTTTTAAGACTGCTGGATTTCTATATCTGTACATACATATGTACTCGTATAAACGCTAACTGCTCTCAGCTCTCGCCAAAAGCAACAAAAGAAAAAGAGTTTAAGTTCTATAGATTTAAATCTTAATTTATGTTTATGGGCTTCTAAATGGCACATGTGCAAAATCTGCTGTTTGTATTTTTCTTAACAAATAAAGATCAAGAGGCAGACTGACGATGAGTTTTAATTTTTTTCAAAACTATCTAAAGATTATAATTGTTTTTAATTAGCACTTTGCAATGAACCACTGAATTGCAAAACGACTACAAAATTATATTATTTTATGCGAAAAATGTTTTCAACTATTAAAAACTCATTGAAGACAAACATTTTTCGTCCAGGGTTATATTTTTCTGGAGGGTCAATACTTTTTTGCACAAAAACAAAAAAGAAATATATAGAAAAAACACTTTTTAAAGTAGAGATAAGAAACAATTTTTTGTTTTTAAATTTTAAACATAGGAACATAATTAAGATAAGTAAATAATTATGTTCTACATATGTAGTTGTGCCATTATGAGCATAAATATTCAAAAGCTTTTTTATTGCTTTTTTGCTATCTGTCTTAAAAATAATTAAATTATTATTTAAAAACAATATCGTAAACAAACTCTTCATACCCTTACCACTGGTGAAAATATGAAAAATCGCCCAATATGAATAATCACCTTTTTTTATTTGGACCTAGAGGAATTAGGAAATTGGATTGTGGCAAGGATGTATGAGGGAGTAGTGTTTGTGGACATTCGATTTGAATTCTCCTACATTGAAAGTGCCACGAAAGACCTTTTCATGGATTTTCTTATACGCCCTGTACTGTTAAGTCCCGTTCCACACTTGCAATTTTTGTTTCTGCAACACATGTATTTGTTGCTGGGAGAGGAAATAAAAATGGCAGCGGTATGATGTTTCATGTACTTGAAACTCTGCTGCTACTCTCTATTGTTATTGTTTTTTGCTCTTTTCGACATGAGAATGACTGTATAAAAGTATACAGTAGTCAGAAACACAATTTCTAAAGTATGGACACGAATGCAACTTCAAAGGTAAATTTAAAAAATGTTTCAAAAACAAAAATACAAGTGTGGAAAGGGACTAAAAAAAATGAATTTTCCGTTTAATGTATAGTGTTACACAGTGCAACACGGAAAAAAATAATCATATACGGACACCACTACGTGATAAAAGACCCCTGTCTCCCAGTTTTGCCCAAAGTCCTCCAGGTTTTATGGGCCCTCAAAGATGTGGGGCCACGATGTCATTTTAGCAAAAAAATGATCATTTACTCAAGCTCATATTTTGCAAACCGTTTGAAATTTTGATATACTCTCTGAGGCAAAGTTATAGCTCTTGTCATAAAGAACAAAAATTGTGAACATATAAAATTTCTTCTTCAAGGTCAAAATCGCAAAAAACTTTAAAAAATTCAATTTTTTTTACCTTTTTTCCCCTGTTCAGGTCCATAGGTAGCAAACCGTTCAAAATTCAAGGAAACAATAAACTACAAAAATGAACCTAAGATCTCAGTAAACAACTTTCTAGAACATATGAACTTTCTAGGAATGATTCTTAACACCGTTTAGGTAGCGCTTAGGTAGCCGCAAAAGTGAAAATTTTTTAACGGTGTTAAGAATCATTCCTGGAGGACTTTGGGCAAAACTGGGAGACAGGGGTCTTTTTTTAGGGTTCCGTACACAAAGTGTAAAAACGAAACCCTATTGTTTTCGCTACAATGTCTGTCCGTCTGTCCGTCTGTCAGCGCCTTTTATCTCTGGGACCGTAATAGGTAGACTCTTGAAATTTTCACAGATGATGTATAGTTGTTGCCGCTATAGCAACAAATACTAAAACTTATAGGGTGTTCCAATAGAGAGGTGTTATTTACGAAAATGTGTTTATTTCTTGAACTGTAGGAGGGATACACTTGAAATTTACAAACAGTTATTAAAACTTAGTTCACTATATAAACAAGTATAAAAAAATAAAACTAAAAATTAAAGGGTGTGCCGATAGTGGTGTGAAATGCATGTATAAGGCATAAGTTTTGAACCATAATAGGTAGACTCTTGAAATTTTCACAGAGGGTGTATAGCGATAGCCGCTATAACAACAAAAATTAAAACTTAAAGGGTGTTCCGATAGAGAGGTGTTATTCACGAATATGTGTTAATTTCTTGAACTGTAGGAGGCATACACTAAAAATTTACAAACTGTAATAAAAACGTAGTTCGCCTTATAAACAAGTCTAAAAAATAAACCTAAAAATTAAAGGGTGTTCCGATAGTGGTGTTATTTTGATTTATAAGGCTTAAGTTTTGAATCATAATAGGTAGAATCATGAAATTTTTACAGAAGGTGTATAATTTTGGCCGATATTGCAACAAATAATAAAATTTATAGGGTGTTCCGATAGAGAGGTGTTATTCACAAATATGTGTTTATTTATTGAGCTGTAGGAGGCATACACTAAAAATATGTAAGCAGTAATTAAAACTAAGTTCGCTATATAAACAAGTATAAAAAATAAACCTAACAATTAAAGGGTGTTCCGATAGTAGTGTGATTTGCAAGTATAAGGGCTAAGTTTTGAACCGTAATAGGTAGGCGCTTGAAATTTTCACAGAAAATATATAACTGTGACCGCTATAACAACAAAAATTAAAACTTATAGGGTGTTCCGATAGAGATGTGGTATTCACGAATATGTGTTTATTTCTTGAACTGTAGGAGGCATTCACAAAATTTACAAACTGTAATAAAAACGTAGTTCGCCTTATATACAAGTCTAAAAAATAAACCTAAAAATTAAAGGGTGTTCCGATAGTGGAGTGATTTGCATGTATAAGGCCTAAGTTTTGAACCATAATAGGTAGACTCTTGAAAATTTTACCAAAGATGTATAACTATGGCCGCTATAGCAAAAAATATTAAAACTTATAGGGTATTCCGATAGAGAGGTGTTATTTACGAATATGTGTTTATTTCTTACAAACAGTAATTAAAACTTAGTTCGCTTTATAAACAAGTCTAAAATAATAAACCTAAAAATTAAAGGGTGTTCCGATAGTGGTGTGCTTTGTATGTGTAAGGTCTAAGTTTTGAACCATAATAGGTAGACTCTTGAAAATTTTACCAAAAGTGTATTACTGCGGCCACAATAGCAAAAAATACTAAAACGTAGGGTGTTCCAAAAGTGACGTGTTATTTACCTTTATGTCTTTTTTTTTGAGCTGTAAGAGGAAACCACTTACAATTTGCAAACTGTAATTAAAACTATGTTTGTTTTATAAACAAGTATACAAAATTGAACTAAAATATTAAAGGGTGTTCCAATAGTGACGTGATTTGCATGTATATATCCTAAGTTTTGAATGAATAGGTGGAATCTTGAAATTTTTACAGGAGGTGTATAACTATGCCCACTATAACAAATAATAAAAATTAAAGGGTTTTCCGCCAGTGGCGTGATTTGCATGTATAAAACCTTATTTCTTGAACCGTAACAGGTAGACTCTTGAAATTTTGTACAGAAGATGTGTTGCCATGGCCGATATGACAATTACTAAAAATTAAAGGGTGTTCCGACAGTGACATGTTTTTCACTTATAGTGTCTTATTTTTTAATCGCAATAAGTAGACTCGTGATACATTTATAGAAAGGAAGTTGCAATGGCCACTATAATGAATAATAAAATAAAGGGTGTTCCAACAGTGACAAGATTTCATAAACCGTAGTAGATACCCTCTTGAAATGTTTACAGTAGATGTGTTACTTCGGCCGCTATAACAAATACTTAAAATTGAAGTGTGTCCATTAGTAACGTGTTTTTCACGAATATTACCTTATTTTTTAACCACAATAGGTAGGCTCCTGATATTTTAATAGAAAGTGTATTACCATGGCCGCTATAAAATCAATTACATATTAAAATTTAAAGGGTGTTCTAGTTATGATGCAATTTTCGCGAATATTACTTTAATTTTAAAATTTAAGGGTGTCCCACAAGATATAAAGAAATAAACAACTGGAATTTTTAAATTATACTGAACATAATACGGAACCCTACGTGTGTGAGTGTAACTCGCACTTGACTAATTTATTTTGGTCTTTTATGACGTAGTGGTGTCCGTATATGGTTATTTTGCCATGACTTAAAAAATTACACAGTGTGTTATTCATCGGTCAATCGACAACAAATGTGTTCTTAAGGAAAAGCATATTAAACACATAAACTTGGGGATATCCCTAATTTCATTAGAGCACATACCATTGTAGTAGCGATAAAACAGCGGAACAGAAACCATATTCCCTCGATGTTCAAGCCAATCACCAATGAGCTCCAAACTAAATTCGGCCCTCAACATTACAATGACCCGGAACTTAACACAATCTAACCCTATATTTGTCCACCAGCAAGTCGAGAGCCTTTTTGCACTCTCCTACTAGTTTTGTCTCAACACTATGTCCTTTCAAGGCTTTAAGTGCCGCGTGGCTGCCAACGTACAAAATTGACCTCTTCCTCGATATAGGTGCAGAATGAGACGCGGTAGTTAAATGTATAAAATTGTGTTTCATAAATAATGGCAATAATTATTATTTCTAGTACTGACATAATATATGACGCAAGCTGACGAAAGGGAGCTTATCCTGCCAGGGGTTGAAATTCAATGTTCGACGTTTTTCCATAAAATAT
Organism: Phasia obesa; assembly: GCA_949628195.1. Classification (NCBI taxonomy): domain Eukaryota; kingdom Metazoa; phylum Arthropoda; class Insecta; order Diptera; family Tachinidae; genus Phasia; species Phasia obesa. The sequence goes on along the minus strand of OX451219.1, from coordinate 25,156,115 downwards.
ACAATTCTGGACAGAACGCAAAAAAAAAATCAGTCAAAAATCTAAGAAATTGACGAAGTTATGGAAATTATTATTTCAAAAGTATAGTTTTGTGTAATCGAGGTAAGAGTTGGACAACTTATTTGTGCAAGTTTTCAGTTATTAAGACGTCCTAATTGAATATGTTAGATATGAAATAAAATCTATTTTTTAGTTGATTTCAAGATTTTGTTTTGTCCCATACTGAAAATTTTACCCTGGTAATATAAGGGCCCTTTTGTCAGCTTGCGTCACACATACCAAAAGGAATTAAGTTTAGTCCCGGTACTTATCTTTCGACAAATTTTTCCTGATAATAATGCCCTCACACCGAAAGCGCTCACCAACCGCAACAAACAAACAGCCAAACGGTCTTTACCGGAAGGTATGACAATATATTGTGAATGCGTTTACTCTTGCATGTCAAGACAAAATATTAGAATGTAAGTACCCATTCACGCAATTACCATCGCAGTGTTTTCAGAATGACGTTCTATCAGGCATTAATCAACTCAACGATATTGTCTGTGGGGAAACTGGGTTTAAAGTACCATATTTTTTAATTTTAAAGGAGTTTTAAATTTATTTATATAAAGGCAGAGTTCGAAAAAACGAACAACTTTCTAAAGTTTATGTATATTTCGACAAATTTTACCTGCTCTAAGTTTGAAAACTAATTAAAATACTATTATTCTTAAATCTAATTTAAATCTTCAATATCACGTTTTTACTTTCTTTTATAAGCCAAACAATTTCACTTTCTTTCAAAACACTAAACACCTCCTTATTCTCAAACAACAAACACACAGCATGCTTTTGGCATACGTCAAACGAGATATTGTTGAAACAAAAAATCAGAAATAAAAGTCATAAACAACATCTTTAAGATCGACATAAAAAACTCCACTTTTTTTTGTTCAATAAAAAAAAAATCCCTCCATAAATCCTTGATCAACAAATATATACAAAACAAAGTAAGAACAACCACACTGAGAACGTGCTATTACGGCCGACAAATATGCATGACAGGCGAAAGCAATCTAAAAAGCAACAAGATACCACGCGTTCTTTCCATAAAAAATACTCTCAAATGCAGCATTAATTGGTTTAGAAAAATACCCTCCATTTGATATAAAAAAGAGACATTTTTATATAAAAAACAGGCGCGTATTTAAAAAGCATCCAAACACGAGTTCTGCTTTAAATCCCTACAAAAAGGAATTATGTGTTCGATCATATGTGTGCGTTTGTGTGCCAAAGCAGCATATGTTGACTTGAAACGATGATGATGGAGGGAGAGGATGCTGTTTGTAGCCACAAAAGGTAAATAATCTTAAATGTAGTGAAATGATTATTATAAATGGAAATAAATAAAAAATATTTAGTAAAACAGCCGTGTGTTTTATGTCAAGAAAATCACCCTTATTTATATAATTTTTCTTTCTTTTTGTTTTATAAAATTTTAAAACGATCAGGGAGAGGATCTTTAAAAAACAAAATAAATAAATGATTATTTTAGGTATTTATTTATATAAAAAGAAAACCTTTATATATATTGAAAATTTATATGCAAAAGGTATCATGCATACATACATACTTATGTAGGTACATGTAAGCATGTTTATTTTCATATCCTGATTAGATCCTTTGCACGGTAATCAGTCATTTGGTTTTGTTCATTAAGTTTTTCCTTTCTTTTCACTTTCATTTTCTTAAATACATCTTGTTGAGTAAGAATCTTTCTTTTTTTAGTGTTGTTTTTTAAGATTTAAATTTAGTTTTTTTATCTATTTAGTTTAAGGACCAGGAGGAGGAGGTTACCCGGCACACGTTTTGAGTTCAACAGTCGTGTTCAACTTCCTTTCATTTGGTAAATGTTAAATGTAAAAAAGTGAAATTGTTTAAGGATGTTGAGGTATTTGGTTGCACCTTGATGATCCTTGTTAAAAGGAACACACGAGTTTTGCGGATTTACATATGTATTAATGTATGTACATATACATGAACATTAAGGATATGTTTTTGTTAGACAACAAATGAAAAATTTCTTTAAAACAATGACTGCAAAAGGAAAAGTGAAATTTAAGCCAGTTTTTTTAATGATTACGCAAAATTGAAAAAGAAATCAGACACATGTTTTCCAAAAAATATCGATTTCTTAAAAAAATACGACGTTTAAATCATTATAAATTAAAAACTCGAATAAATAATCGAATAATCCAAGAAAATTGTACGCAAATCCGGAAACTAAGATTTGTATGAATAATCTAACAGGATTTAATGGTTAAAATTAATCTTGAAAAGGATACAGCGATAAATGTATCATTTATTAAGAATCATTAGCTCACAATGGGGCCTAATGGGGCCTTAGTATGACACACAGAAGTGTATAAACACTTAAGGAGTCTGACCATTAACACGAAGAGCTCACTTTAGTGATGTGGGCTAGAACTATCTAAAACGGGTCTCGTGATGAAAATTTTACCCTGGCAAGATAAGGTCCCTTTTGTCAGTTTGCGTCACGCATACCAAAAGGAATTATGTTTAGTCCCGGTACATATCTTTCGACAAATTTTTCCTGATAATAATGTCCTCACACCAAAAGCACTCGCCAACCTTAACAAACAAACAGCCAAACGGTCTTAACCGGAAGGTATGACAACAGAATGTGAAATTGTTTAATCTTAGGCTAGCACGTGTGCACAGTTAAAGACAAAATATTAGAATATAACTACCCAGCAAAAGCACAATTTCCATAGTAGCATTTTCCGGATGACGGTCTATCAGACATTACTCAACTCAACGATATTGACTAGAAACTGTTGGGAAAACTTCATTTAAAATTTAGGATTTTTTTTTTTTAATTTAACGGCAGCGTTCGATAAATCAAGGTGTCTGCTTAAGTTTATGTAACCGCACACGGGACTATGAAAATATTATTTCGGTTTAATTTAATCGAATAATTGCTTTACTTCCAGCGAATCTATAAGAATTTTACTGAAATGAAATTAACAAATATAAAACATATTTTAGTATTTTCTTCAGTTTTAAAACGCTTAAAAAAAGTAAAAAATTGGGTTAAAAATTATTCAAATAATTTATAAACTAACGAATAATCGGTCTTATTGTAAATACTAGTATACATTTTATTTAAAGCTATAAAATGAGCACTATTATTTAAGGTTTACTAAGGCTTTTTAATTCTTAAAAATTTAAATATTAGAAGTAACAAAAACTCCGTTTAAACAAAATATTTATTTACACAATTTTTATCTGTAACGAATAAACTAAAATATTAATAAAATATTATTCGGAAATTTAAATAGCTAAATACTAATATGAAAATTATTCTTAATATCAATTTTTACAAAAAAGAAAAAACAATGCATTGTCTTGTGTTGATTCGTATAAAATTTATTCGATTAATTAAATAAAAAATGCTTTAGGATTAAACTTTAACCGATTAATATTTTATAATTCATTAAAGCAAATCACTTGCATGGTAAATTTCTAGAAAACAATTTTCTCTTTTATAAATAAAATAAAATGTAAAAAACTATTACAACGACATTACTATTTCTAATTATAATTATTTTAATTATTTGAAAAAAATTCCAATTATTTAATATATTTAAAAAAAAATCAAATTAAGTATATATTCGATTAAAAACTAACCCATAAAATCAATCATAAAATTAAAATATTTGTTACATTATCTTTCTAAAAAAAAATCTTAGATTAAAAAAATATTTTTTATTAAATTACAACAAAATTCGAATAACAGAATAAACGATTAAAACTGGCAAACTGATGGTTAAAGCGATTTAAAATTGTAGCTAAATCGGTATTTTTTGAAAGTCAAAAAAAAAAAACAAAAACAAAATCGCAACCAGATCAGTTAACATTTGCTTATAAAATTGTACTTAACCCATTCGCTGCCAAGTCTAAATTATAGTCATTCCCATTGCTGATTTTTGCTAAATTGTAAAAGATAATTCTCTATAAAAAATAAAGTATAATTTTTGTAAAAAAATTTATTTGTAGAATTTTTTCAAGTTTTTTTTACATACATATATGTATATGTATATATTTATGTTTCTGGCCACAAAAATATTGCTAATTCAATAGCCAGAATGTGATAATATATTTAAAGTAGGACAAGTATACTCGTCCTCGCATTGCGTGACACCCTGCCAAAGACGAATATACACGTCCTGGGCAGCGAATGGTTTAATATTTAAATACTGGATGATATAGTCATTTAATATAAATAAAATTTTGGTTAAAATGCGTACCTTATAGCAATAGACACTAAGCGATTATTTTATTATTCGAATAATCTATATATTAAGTAGCATAAACACCTATTTTGATTAATTATTTACGATAAAATTAAATAAAACCTCAAAAATCATATATTGTTTTATTTTTTGTACATCCAGTTAATTAAAAAAAATTTAATGTATCGGTTTATCAAGCAAACCGAATATTCCTTTAATCGAAGAATAAGTAAGTAAATAAACTATAACCAAATAGTAGATTACTTTAATGTTACCAAGTATTTGTTTTTAAAATCTTAAAATAATCCGGAATTTATGAAAAATATTTAAATTAGTTATTTTTCGAATAAAATTGTAACCGAATAAAATATTAGTCGAATAAAATTTTAATCGAATAAATCTTTTTTTTCGAAAAAATTTGAAAATTACATTTACAATATTATTTTACAAGTCGAAATAAACTAAAGCAAAACTAATTATCTTAACCGAATAACCGACTTGGCTACGAATTTGATTAAGACACAATATGAATATTTGATATATTTTTAATTTTTTATGCAATTTCTTTTAATTCAATTTCCCTCTAAACTCCTTAAGCTTTAAATTACACTAAAATTTTTAATCTCCTGCATATGGCTTAAGTCTAGACAAAACTAATTTCTTTTCATATGCAAAAATTCGACTACTTTTCAAACTTAGTGAATGAAATGGAGTGCAGTTTAAAATATGTGCATATGAGCGAGCATTAACAGGATTTTGTAAACCGCGATTTAATTAATCCACGAGCAGGATTAAATTACGCCAGGAAGTTAAAAGTAACAGACAATATGGAGGATTTATTTAAGTGTATCTATGTACGAACTTAATCTTTACATTCGAATAGCAATACAACAAATCAGGCCATTGGTAAAACCAAGATTACGAAACAATACTTCCTATATGAAGTAAAAGGATTTTAGTGAAAGGAAGATTACTAAGCCAACTATTTTAATATAAACTAATTTTGAGCTAGAAGTTTTATTTTAGATATTTTAGATTAATTATAAACAAATAGTCATAATTGTAAAATAATTGCTTTAATTTTAATATAATTTTTTATGCAATAGTTTAAAAATAATCTTAATTTTTTCTAAGTAAATAATTAATAAAACTTTAACATCTATATCAAAATCGGTTGTTTAGAATATAATTCGAATAATATTTTTTTAATATTTATTTATCATCTAAGTTCTTCAGCGATTAAAAATCCGCATCATTGGTTATTCGATTAATAATTTTAAAGACTTAACACAATTTGGAAAATATTTTTTAAACTTTTAAGGTTTTAATTATTGTTTACCTTTCAAGCGAATAATCGATTATTCGATTCAAAGATTAAATATTCGAATATTAATTTTTATGGTTTTAAGTTCTTTCTATATAATTTTAACGTTAATTAATTTTAAAGATTTAACACATTTTTTGAAAAAACGAATAATCGATTATTCGATTCAAAGATTAAATATTCGAATATTACTATCTTATGGTTTTAAATTCTTTTTAAATAATTTTAATGCTGAATAGCCGGATTTTTAGTTAATTAATTTTTCGATTATTATGTAAAAATAATATTATTCGTATATTTTATTCATTCATTTATTAATTAAGAATAAAATATTCTATTGTATTCTACACAATTTTATAAATACATTTATTTTGTTTAATTTATTAAAATTAAATTAAAATAATTTTTAATTTAATAAAATTAAAATAAATTTTAATTTAATTTTTAATAATCGATTATTCGATTCAAAAATTTAATATTCGAATATTAATTTTTATGGTTTTTATTTCTTTCTATATAATTTTAACGCTAAATAATTTAAAAGATTTAGCACATTTTTAAAAGTTTAAAACATATAAGGTTTTAATTATTGAAAAAACGAATAATCGATTATTCGATTCAAAGACTAAAATTCGAATATTACTTTTTTATGGTTTTAAATTCTTTCTAAATATTTTTAAAGCTGAATAACCGGATTCTTAATTGATTAATTATTCGATTTTAGTATAAAAGGTCGAATAATTCATTTTTTCGAATATTTTATTAAAATTTTTATTTAAGAATAAAATATTCTATTGTAACCTATACAATTTCATAAATACATTTATTTTGTTTCATTTATTAAAATTAAATTAAAATAAATTTTAAATTAATTTTTAATTATCGATTATTCGATTCAAAGATTAAATATTCGAATATTAATTTTTATGGTTTTAAGTTCTTTCTAAATAATTTTAACACTAAATAATTTGAAAGATTTTGCACATTTTTAAAACATATAAGGTTTTAATTATTGAAAAAACGAATAATCGATTATTCGATTCAAAGATTAAATATTCGAATATTACTATCTTATGGTTTTAAATTCTTTTTAAATAATTTTAATGCTGAATAGCCGGATTCTTAATTGATTAATTATTTGATTATTAGTATAAATGTTCGAATATTTCAATTATTCGAAAATCTTAGTAAAATTTTTAATTAACAATAAAATATTCTATTTTATTTTTTTTTTATTTCCTAAATACATTTATTTTGTTTATTTTTTTTAAATCAAATTAAAATAATTTTCAAAATCTTAGAACTCTTTTTGTTAACCCAACATTTTTGGAACAAGTGATATTTAAAAGCCTTTTTGAAAATAGTTGAAAACAATTTTCTTAATCCTCTCATTTCTTTTTATAATTTAACAAAATATTGGACCACCCATTTTTCAGACAAATGCGTTCGTGTACGAACAATATTTAAGCAGTTCTTTTAATCCTTTTACAACAGGTAAATTCCTCTTTACTCGGCAATTATACGAAAAAGATTTGGAAATAGAACGAATTTTCTTGACGAACTGAAACGAAAGCAAAACAAAACCCTTTTCAACGGGTTTTTGGTCATTTAGTGAGGTTATGTTTATAATTAAAATTATGCTTAGTCCTGCCCACAAATTTTTAAATGTGCTACAACAAGGTATTGTAGAGTTCTCTACGAAAACAGCAGCATTAAATTTAATAGTCAGCAGTTTTTCCAGTTACAACCGGATTAAGTTTTGTGCATGCAACAAAAAAAATTGGTTTAAAACCTGGATTAAAATTTTTTCATATTTTTTTTGTTTGTTCTAATGATGGCAGCCAAAAAGAAGGTGGTAATATTTATCAATGCCTAAGCATTGTTGAGATATTGTGCCGATTTCAACATATTGAAAGCAATTATTGAAAAATAAATATGTAATTTATTTTTGCAAATGTATTTAAGGAAATATCAGCTTAACATACTCGTATGTGCTATTATTTGGCTGCTACTAAACAATTATGTTTGTTTTAATTCTTTGCATAAACGGATTAAAAAAACTTGCAAAAAGCAAGAAAACACCTTTAAAATTAAATTCGAATATAAGATCATTTATATTTATACTCAGTACAAAACATTAAATAAAAAAATTAAGAATTTACGAGGTATGTGCAAAATGTAAGAGAAGTTTTAGATTTTATCTTCATTCGGGCATAAAAGAAAGTCTAAGGGTAGTTTTCATAACTTGCCTATAAAGTTAACAACTGTTCAGCTGAAAAAAAAAAAAATAAAATGTCAATGCCAAAATAAATAATATAAATCAGTTAAGTGCGTCACACACGTAGGGTTCCGAATTATTTTCAGTACAACTTTAAAAATTCATGGCCATGGTAATACATTTTCTATAAAAATATCAGGAGCCTAGCTATTGCGGTTCAAAAACTAAAACATGTCACTAATGAACACCCTTTAATTTATAAAAAATGTTATAGCGGTCGAAGTAACACATCTACTGTAAACATTTCAAGAGTCTACCAATTGCGGTTCAAAAAATTTACGTACTAATTATGTCACTGTCGGAACACCCTTTAATTTAATTATTTGTTATAACGGCCATGGCAATTCCCTTTCTATGAATATATCAAGAGTCTACCTATTACGATCAAAAAATAAGTCACTATACGTGAAAAACATGTCACTGTCAGAACACCCTTTAATTTTTAGAGTCTACCTATCACTGTTCAAGAAATAAGGCATGCAAAACACGTCACTGTCAGAAATCCCTCTAATTTACTTTACTGTTTTTTTTATAGAAGTCATAGTAATACACCATCTGTGAAAATTTCAAGAGTCTACCTATTATATTAAAAAAATAGGCCATATTCATGCAAATCACATCACTGTCGGCACGCCCTTTAATTTTTTATATTTGTTATAGTGGCTATAATAATACACCTCCTGTTAAAATTTTAAGATTCTGCCTATTATCGTTCAAAACTTAGGCCATATACATGAAAATCACGTCACTATCGGAACACCCTTTAAATTTTAGGTCCAATATTGTATAATTGTTTATAAAGTGAACATAGTTTTAATTACTGTCTGCAAATTTTAATTGGTTACCTCCTACAGCTCAAGAAATAAAAACATAAACGTAAATAACACGTCACTTTTGGAACACCATATAAGTTTTAGTATTTATTGCTCTAGCGGCCACAGTTATACACCTTCTCTGAAAATTTCAAGATTCTACCTATTATCGTGCAAAACTAAGGCCATTTGTTGCTATAGCGGAAATTTCAATTTCTGTAAAAATTTCAAGAGTCTACCTATTACGGTTTCAGAGATAAAAGGCGCTGACGGACAGATATTGTTTTTACTAAAATGGGGTTACGTTTTTACCCTTTGGGTACGCAGCCTCAAAAATTGTAAAAACAGGCAAGGGCTGTGGCAATAATAAGACGCCAGCGAAAATATGGTACCCTTAAAAGAATAAACCTTACGTTAATATTTAAAGGAAAGACCATTTGTGACAATTTTTGCTCAAGTGGGAGCAAATAGAACATTTGTCATTATAAAGAATCGTCATCAAATTCGAAACATCTGGTTCAGTAATAAGAACACACTCGAATGTTAATGGAACAGATTCGTTCACTTTGCTGAATCGTTCTTTTGAATCAGTTCGTTCTTGAACAATTTAGCCCTAAGGCCCCAGAATTCTGATGGGTGAGTCAGTGAATATGATGTTCCGCTATTGTCCAGCTGGGAAGCAAACGTTTTTAATTAATGACTACCAACAGACTTTGTTGTCGGCTATTCTTGCATCGTTCCATGACGTATGATTGCCATGCGCCAAGTTGTTTTTGGACTTTCATAGCGCCGAAAACCTTATGAGTTGTACTGCAGCGCTGTCTCGTTATCGGATCTTAGGGTATGAACAATCCATCCATATTTCCTTTTTATGATGTCGTACTGGATTGGCTGTTGGCTCGCTCTTCGAAACAGATAAGCGTTAGTTCTTGTGTTGGGCCAAAACATCGAAAAATTTTTCGTAAGCAACGGTTAGTGAAAACGTGCAGTCGTCGTATGTCGCTTTTGAACAAACCCCAAGTTACACATCCGTATACTTGAGACAACATCTAGGATAAGTAGAAAAAGTAGTGGTCATAGAGTACAACCCTAGCGCGCTCCCATTTCGATAGTAACTGTTTCAGACGTTTGACCGTTGTACAGCACTTGATTTTGAGAGTTGGGATACATAAGTTTTATAACGTCCATAATAGTTTCCGGTATACCTATGCGATGCAGTGCTCTCCATATGCTCGAATGTCCTCTCAAAGTCCACAAAGAGCATATAAGTGGGCGAGTTGTACTCATTTGCTTGCTGAATTATGATTCACAATTTCGATAAGTGGTCTACGCATGATCTACCTTCTCGAAAGCCTGCTTGTTCTTGCCTTAAAGTATTGCAATTCTATTATAATTGTTACGAATATTTTTTGTATGGTGCTAAGAATGGTTATGGCTCGCAACTTTTTATATTCTACTTTTAATATTATTACTTTCTACTGCCGTCGCAGTAGAAAGTTGTTATCTACAACTTAAGTTATGCTGTTTTATTATGTAGCGAAATGATCCTTCCATCTACGAAATTGTTGGTCCGTGATGCTGAAGATATTTCATTGTGAATCGAATAGTAACGGGTATGCGTTTCCGGTTGTTGATGTTACAGATGCAATAGCTTTGTGCGTTTTCCTAATGTTATTTCGTAGTACCGCCATTTCTGCTTCTCCGAGATGCTTTGTGAAAAAAACACTCTTCGAACAGTTCTTGCTGAGCATTGGATCTTGGGACTCAGGTTGCTATATTGCAGTTTAAGCTCCCTATGGCGTACAATATCGGTGTTATTACAGCTGTTGATGAGCTGTTGCATTCGTTTTTGTGCTACTATTATATCCTATGTTCGATCTGAAATCCAGTCTTTTCTTTCACGGGACAGTACATAGAGTGATGAAGTGCCTGCTCCAATTAGTATCTTTTCTGAGGAGAAATTGTGATTCCGAGTTTGTGTAGAAATTGTCGAATCATTTTCGGATATAAATGGCGTAACCTTGTCTTCTATCAACCTTGGCACTGTCGAACCCATGGTTCCCTATTATATTGCAAGTAGATGGGTCATATGTGACTTTGACATTGAAGTCCACCATAACGATTTTTATGTCTCTCCGATGTGTTGGTAGAAAGTATATTTATCTTCAGTGGTCGCTACTTCTGTAAGCGCATAACATTGTATGAAGCTGATATGTCATAACATGCCTTGCAACCTGGCGGTGGTTATTCTCTCGCATAACGGATGCATTTCTATTAAAGCTGTGCTGGCTGCGGTTGATAAGAGCAGCCCTACGGCCTTGTAATGATAATCAGCTTCACCGTTGTAAAAGAATTTGTTGTTGTTGAAAATAAACTCGCCATTGCCCTTTCATCTAACCTCGCTTCGCTCAAGAATCTTGAGGCTATAGGCTTTCATTTCTCTAATTAGTTGCGGTAGCCTTGATGGGGCTCTATTAGTTGTCTAACCTTCCAAGTTCAATAGAGTATTCATTTTTCTTTAGCGTGTGATCGTTGCCGAAATTTCCAGTCCGTTTCTTTTGTTTGATTCTTTTTCTTGAATATTTTTAGGTTGTTCATGCTGATATCTGATTGGGCTATCGCACATTATTCTGTTCACTGGAGCTGCCAATCTTCCTGAGCAGAGTTCGCCACTCGAATTTGCTTCAGTCCTTGTAAGACTGATCCGAGGCGGTACCACGAGGTAGCCAATTTCCAAGGTAATGGGATCAGTAAGCTGATCTTCGAGTCGACTTGAGGCGACTTATTAAAGATAATGGAAACACTTTGCCTTATGCCACACAACAAGTTGGAGACATCTTAAGGGTTGCTATAGCCACATTACTTTTTACACTCCCTTACCCATCGGGTGATTAAATATACTAAAATACAATCTTTACATTTTTATTTCTCATGAAACCTTCACTGTTAAACTATCGAGCTTCACTTATAGGGTTATCCGTGTGTAGTGCTTTATGTTTTAAGTTTTATAATTTGGGAAAAAGGGGAAAATAGGATGAATTGGTTTGCTTTACTGTGCGCCGGATTAACCTTTAATAGAATTTTAATGATAATCACTTTCTATTGCGTATTTGGTTTTAAAATAAATATTAAAGAGAGTACAGCTTAAGATAAGTTTATCCTTTACTTTAATCTTACATAAGACATGAGTAGCATTTGGAACAAATAGAATTTAAGCTGCAAATTCATTCATTAAAAAAATATTGTTTTAGCAACTTAACTTCTTTTAACTAAAAAACAATTCTAGGTAAAACATAAAAAATGCACACAAAAACGGAAGTAATAAAATTATTCTTTAAAAAAAGAGCATAAAAAGTGCTGGCCAAAAATGTTTGGTAAAAAGTCAAACCGCTAAAACATAAAAAGGACCTTCATAAAACTAGAAAATGTTGAATACTAAAAAATGAAGCCAACTCTCTTGTGTGTCAGTCACTCTCACATATTAGTATTTTGCATACTCTTCAAACCACTCAATTTACAACGAAAAAAGAAAAAAAAAACTCAATTGCTATGCTTTCTTTCTCTACACTTTTTCGATGGTTTGTGGCGTGTTATAAACGAATGTTTTGTTTTAAAAAAAAAATCATAAATCTGCATATTTTTACAAAAATATACAAAATATTGCAAACCTTTTTCATTAAGCCGGATTTAGCCTCAAACACTTTTATGACGCAAGTCCATTCTTAATCCGGATTTAGTTCAGATTAACGTTTTTTCACAAAAACATTTTTGACTTCTTAATTACACACGCACACACGAAACTCGGCTTAGAATTCTAGGAAATTCTCATTAACAGGCCAGGAAAGAGTGGACAACAAGCAAACAACAACAACAAAAATTATAAAACGAGATCAGGTAGTGATGAAGTGTTTACGTAAACTAACTAAACCTACACAAGCACTTGCATTTTACTCTTTGCTAATGTTGGTTGGTCGGTCGGTCGGTCGTCTGTTATGAATTTCCATTATTATGATTCCATTTTGATCCGGCTTAAATCCGGATATGTTCTGAGAAAGTGTTTTTGTTTTTCTTATTTTATTTTTTTTTTTGATTTCACTTCAGGTCTTCTTCTAAAAGTTAAAAATTGACCTGCTTCCTTTTATTTTATTTTTTGCTCATATATTTTCTTTACTCTCTGTAAATCACTCTTCTAAGCCGCTAAACAAAAAAACAAATCACTCGCTTTCGCGCTCGCTAAGCTGTAGATTAATGTGTGATTTTAAGGAAAATCCGTCAATATTACGCCCACTCTATACACAAATGTAAGGATTTGCATTGCTTACACTCCAGCGGATTAAATTTAATCGCTCACTGATCATGCTCTACGCAAGCGTAACCAGTCTTTGGCAAATTTTTGTGTCATTGTTCGACAAAAACAAAAAAAATTAAATCTACTTGCTTAAGAGGTAAAAAGTTTCTAATGATTCCTTTAGTTCAAGGATTAACGCTAACAGACAAGGATTAAAATTTTAAGTCTACGTCCATGTGTTTTAACACACAGTTTTTGGTAATTTTTTCAGAGTTTTTCTCTTTTTTAATTGCTAAGTTTTTGCCATAATTAAAGAGGTAAATTTGGTTTAATAGTAGAAAAAATATTTAATCCACAGATTAAATATACATTTGTTTTAAATGCCTTTAAAATTTACTTTGAAGTCAGTGGATTAAATTTAGTTGCGGCGTTTTTTTTTCGCGAAATAGTGAAGGGCATTTGAACAATGTGTAAAAATAATTTAGGAATTTAATCCGCGTTACTTTTATTATTTCGAAAAAAAAAAAAATAATAAAAATTAACTAAAAGCACCTGGACTTATTACTCATTTATGTTGTACAAGCCATCCAATGTGAATAATCGATGATCAGTGTAGTGATCGCATCATTGGATTTAAAGCAAATCTTTTGGGGAAGAGATCTGCTACGAATTAAATCTACCAAAATCCAGTGATATGCCATGATCACATCCTTGGCTTAAAAAAAAATTCTTTACGGAAGAGATTGTGAAACCAGCGTCGTCGGATTAAAGTTGATTGATCTTGGAGAGATAAAAATACTAAACTTGAACTTGTCAGTTCATTGATAATATCGGGTGGTTAAATTTTAAGGGCTGATGTTGAATGTGAACCACATCTAAACGTCAAGTTTTTTTCTGCATTTAATTTGACAGTTCTCAATTTCAGACTAACTCAATTTGAACCACGGAAAGATACACAATCGAGCAACGCGTTAAAGTTATTCAGGCTTATTATGTTCGTAATTTTTTTTTTGTCAATTTAATCATCCAAATGTGCGGAAAACTAGTGCAAAAATTTTAACAAACCGGGTCTGTAAAAGATGTGCAAACACCAGTACCTACTCCTACTGCAGGGAATATTGCCGCTGTTCGCGATAGTATGGCTGAAGAGCCGCCCAACAATTGCACCTCTCACGCTCGTCGTTGATGAACATTAAGCATAAAGACTTACATTTACACGCTTGCAATTGACTCAAGAACTATAGCCTCTTGATCATTCCAAACGTCATCATTGGTCAGAGTGGCAAGAAATAGCAAAGTGCAAATAGCAATTTTCGAAGAAAATTATCTTCAGTCATGAAGCACATTATCACCTCAGTGGATTCGTCAATAAGAAGAATTGTCGCATTTGGGTAAATGATAATCCAAGAGTGATTGTCAAAAAACCAATGCACCCACAAGGAGTGACATTTTGGTGCGGTTTATGGGCTGATGGGTCATCGGGCCTTTCTTTTTCCAAAATGAAGCCGGTCAGTCAGTTACTGTGAATGGTGTTCACTATCGTGAGATAATAACGAACTTTTCATGGCCCGAATTTGAAGATATGGATGTGGATGATATGTGGTTTCAACAGGACGATGCCACTGGCCACACAGCTAACAAAACAATGGCTCTTTTGCGTGACAAATTCAATGGATGTTGTTATCTCACGTGGTGGCGATGTCAATTTGCCGCCAAGATCATGTGATTTGACACCGTTGGACTTCTATCTTTGGGGTTATTTGAAAGAAAAGGTGTACGACGATAAGCCAGCAATAATTCAAGAGCTAAAGGATGAAATAATTCTGCACATTTGGCGTCATCGAAAATTTGGAGAATCGGCTGAAGGTGTGTCGCGGCGGCTATTTGACCGATATTTTGTTCCATACATAATTGAACCATACCAAAATTGTCAATAAAACAAGAAATGACAATAGATTCCTAAATAATTTGTGATTTATTCAAAATCAACATCGGCGTTTAAAAATAATGTTTAGGTCTAAACATTATTTTAGGATCATCTCTATAATGTTCGGCCAAAAGAAGCAAGATCCCTCCTTATTTGTCGAACCTTACCAGAGCACGATTTTTATCTTAGTTAAATACATTATTTTAGAATATTATATTAACTAACAGTGGCCACGACGCACAGTGCTTTGTTCCATAGACAAAATACAAAAAATAACTATATCTGGTATTGTAACGAAAGTTATACAGTTCGATAGCTAATACCATAATTCGAATCCATGTGAAAAATTATTTAAGGTTTAGCTCCTATTGACGGCACCCGAGACTGCAAAAGTCAGCTAATTATGTGCTTTAATTTTTAAAAATAAAACTTAGTTTTGACTCTTTCTTAAAGAGAAGAGAGTGTTTCAAATAGTGGCGATGAGCTTTAAAAGGATTTTTTTCTAATAGGCATTCGTAAGTTTCGTGAAATTCGCATTAATATATTAGCAAGTCATAGTGATATTCCATCGAACAATATTCTTTCATAACCAATGCCTTACAATTTATTATCAAAGCTTTTTTCTAGAGGCGGAGAACTGGCAGCACTGGTGGCGATTCCCCATCCCAGTCAACGGTGACCGGTATAGACACATGATTTCTATATTTTTGTGTGCCCCAATTATCTGGCATTATTACTGCTGACATGTGGTTTTAACAGGATGGTGCCACATGTCAAACAGCCCGCGATAAAATCAATTTACTAAGAGAAAAATTTGGCGAACGAATAATTTCAAGAAACTGGCCGTCTCGTTCATGTGACTTGTCTATCTTAGATTATTTTCTCTGTGTATATGTATATGTAAGGTATTAGCTGCGGATAAAGCAGAAAAGTTCGAAAATTTAGAAACGAGTATATTCGAGACATCATTACCGAAATACATCACGATTTGCTGCAAAGTGAAAATGGAACCTTCAGGTTTCACCATGTATACGCTTTCAGCGGCAGCCTCATGCCTTGAATCATATTTAAACATTAATGAAATAAATTACCTAATTATTGGAGCCAATTGGATGGATATTAAAGGCGTTTTTCTCTAAAGTTATTCGCCTTTATAAAAACACTCTATAAGTGACAGTTTAGTGCGGCATTTAAAGTGATGCATCATTGATCGTTTTTCATAAAATGGAAGATGTGAATTTGGAAATTCTTTAGTTTTAGCAGTATGTCGCACCTTGTCATACAGCTCATCAAACTATCGTTATTGTGCACCCTTAGTTCAGTTATCGTGTTATCAACCGTTTTGGCGATGTTAATTCCGGGCTACTATTTGACCCTTTAGATTTTTTCTGGTGTAGCGCCTTTAGGTAGTCTAGGTCGTCAAAAAAGTATTGAAAGGTTGGACTGACAGGATAAGCCACTGTGAAGCTAACCATGGCATTCAAATGAATGCAATCGTGTTCCATTAATAGTGGGAATATCTCATCTATGCATCTCCATATAACAAAACGGTAACAGAATCGTATCTGTGAAAATTTTGTTGCTAGTGCAGATAAATAGAAATGTATATTAAATACAAATCTCAATTTTTAGATTTTTGTCTGGCTGAACTTTTGATACCTAATTACCTCGGGGAAGACTCTTAGTATATCGATTTAAATATAGGATACTTTTTTCCTGTAATAATATCTTTTTCGCGACAGAAAGTAATAGTCTTAAGATTTGGTATGGAATATTAGCCATTTGGGCCACCCATTCTATACAATCGTCTGTTTATTCTTGTTATAACAATTCAAGAGCTAACACGACTTTCGAAAATTTTGATTAAACTCAGACGTACAGAAATCAACTTATACTTTATATAAATTTATTTTATATTTTTTTTTCTAAATTCCAGATTATTTTACATATTTAGGTCTTGGCATTTTAATTAAAGCATAATAACGCAATTAAAGCATAATATGCAGCCACTTCTAATCTCCATTTAATGCAGCACATTTTTTAAAAGATCCAAAAACGATGCAAAAAAAGTGCCCTGAAAAACATAATGAGTTCACTCTTTAACAAAAAAAAAATCTAAATTATTTTAATATAAATATTAATTTCAATAAATTAAAATTAAATTGCTCTTACTTACACTAGGCAACAAAATGTGAAGTTATGGCGTTTATAAAAAATAAACGCAATAATTTTTGAGTTTGTTGAAGACCCTTAACTTCGAAGATAGCCCAACTTTAAAGCAGCATTTCTTAAAGAATTTTTGAGCTCAGATTTGGAACTTATAAAGACTTCACATATTTTACCGCTCACGAAAACCATTTGAATGCAAAGATTACATTTTTATATTTTCCAAAGTTGCAAAGTTATTGAAGACGTTATGGAGAAAACCAAAAGCGATCCAGAATTTTGCTTTTATTCCCACATTAGTATCAGTATAAATTAAAAGTTCTATAAATCTGAATTTTATTAACAACAAGCTATCCCCGGTGCGCTTCGCTACATCCATCTACAAAAAATACAATAAAGACTGGGAAGAAAAGTATAGCCATCCTGTAACTTTAAAACTCAAGCTATTCTCACATCAAAAATGTTTTAGTTTATATCAAGGTACGACGCCTACTGTTCCCATCTAATCTGTTGTTTTTTTCTAGACTACACGTATTAACACGATAATATTTTTTTAGTTTATATGGAAGGTACCATTTCCGCTGTCCTAATCCAGTTAAGATTTTTCTATACTATGTACATTTGTATGAGGGTTACTTGTGGAAAGTTTCAAGAATGCTTAGAATAACTTTTCACTTATTATGGGAGATACCACGTCCACTGTCCTAATCCAGGCGGTGTATTGCTAGACTATGCACATTACTCTGGGGATTACTTTTGCAAGGTTTCTAGGTTTCAAGGTTTCCACCTATTGTAGTTCTCTAGGTACACCATGATAATTTTTCACTTTGAATAGCAGGTATCACGTCCACTGCCCCAATCCAGTTTGTATTTTGGTAGGCTATTAGCATAGGAGTTAGCATAGGAGTTACTCGTGCAAAGCTTCAAGGCTTTGCAATAGAAGTTTTCTTTGTACACGATAATAATTTATTACTATGTACAGTGGTTACCACGCCCACCATCCAATTCAGTCTGTGTTTCCCCACACAATGTATCTTAATATGCCGGTTACTGATGCAAAATTCCCAGCCACTAACTATTGCAGTTCTCTAGATACAGGTTAATAACTTTTTACTTTATATGGGGTAATACCACGAACACTATCCCGATTCAGCCTTCCTTGTACCTACTTTCAAGACCATACCTATTATTGTACCCTATGTTCACGATAATAATTTTTGACTTTTTCTGGGAGATAGCACGCCCACTGTATCATTGGTACATAGCAAATGAAATGAGTGGCGCCATAAGTAAGCGGAAAAAAGGGTTAAAGATTTTAAAGTTAGAGTAGTGTTGAGTTGACAAGCATTTCTTCTAATTAGAGTTTAGATCTAAATCAGTAGCACCGACAAAGGAGACGTAGGCTTCCTGATAATATATTGATCCACACCAAGTTTTAAGAGTCTTACTTTTATAGTACTTTAGTTATGTATTTACTTTATATAGAGATACCCATCTCTTTGTAATTAATCAGGAACAAAGGCTTTATATAAAATTCTCATATTTTTATTAAATTCTAAAATAATTGTAGAGTTCTATAAATAGTATTTAAAATATGCCGCCTTCAAAAATAATAAGTGCTGGCAAGTTACCAGTATCTTAAAATCGGTAAAATTACGAACATTCACTGCTTTTTCTTAATTTGATATTTTCTTGAGATACCCCCGGGGGTTCCAATTGTCACTGCAGGAATGGCAAATGCTTTGACTCGGTTCACTCGGGGAAAATAGGGGCACCAGACGCTAGGGTTCCTAGAGCCTAAATCTGGAAGAAAAGGTCTGTGTGTTAAAACATACGGGTCCCCTTCGAGGCCCGACCAAGGCCCAAAGGACTGGTACCACGTGAATCGGTGGCCCCACAGAGAGCCTATCCTCTCTGTGACCGGTTATTGGTGAGATCCCCTTCGGGGGTTCACGTGGTGGTTTTGGTTTAAGATCGATTTATGTTAGTAAGGTGCAAGGTCGATCAAGTGTGCTGTTGCACTCTCAACAGACGGAGTTTGGATAGTCTCCAAACCCCTAAGCAAGAGGTTATAATGTGGATCTAGGCTTGCCTTGGAAAGGCTTGCCATATTATATAAATTGCTACTCATTGTGACTGTATCACACACAAAAAGCGATTGGTGGCAATCGTAAAGTGTTGTTATACTACACAATGGGGGCGCTAGTCTACGCCTAAGTTTCACTCGGTGGTAAGACAACCGTGAGGTTAGGCCGAGTAGGCAGGTACTCACGCTAATCTTGTTCCACAATTTTCTTGAGATATTTTTGCAGCAAAGAGTATTCTATATTTGAACCGAGATACTAAGGTTTCCCCTAACAGACAAGCTACCGGCTACAAACTGGCATACTTAAAATACTAATGATATTTTGACGACATCACAGCTACATGGCTACACGACCACCGTTGTGGCTGAAGACAACTGAGGCTAATTTATATTTTTGTTTACCACTATTTGATTTTATTTAACAGAAGAAATGTCACAAATTTAAAAATACAAATTCATTTAAATTCAAAAGGAAATATATTTACGTATTTATTTTGATAGGATAAAATTACTTTTTAAAAAAAGTAATAAAAAATATGTCTTTCTACAATATTTTCATAATTTTATTGTATGCAGCTGTCGTCTTCAATATAATTCTGTAGCTGACTAGACAGCGAAGATTATAGCCAACGTCATTTGTAGTCGTGTAGCGGTGTAGCCGCTGCCATCTATGTGTTTGATGCATGAGTGTTCTAAATTTAAAACATTTTTAACGAATAAGTCTGATCTTTCAAAAAATGCGCTCACACACGTTGTTGGCGTCCTGAAAATATTTTGTTCGATTTTGCTTTAAATGTAATCTACAGCAAATTTTAAGACTCTAACGATTTACTTTATTTAGGGATGGGTACCTTCCCTGGAAAAATTCTAAAATAAAGAATCTAATAATGACTTCCACTTTTGTCACTCGTTGATCGATTTGGTGATTATTTAATCAAGTTTTTTTTAGGTGTTGCATAGTGTATAAAGCATAAAATTAATACTCAATATAATTATTCGCTGACTATTATGATTTCTTTTTTTTGTAATTTAGCGAAGTGCAGTAACCGACCCAATGATAATCCAAATAAAACCTTGATCTTGATATTTTGAAAATTAAATATATTAGAAAAGCAGCGTAACAAAAGATATTTATAATGGCAGCATTCGAAGGTAACAAATTATGTTACGTACGAATACCAACATTTAGACAACTTTGATACAGCTATGCTTTTTAGCTGGGTTGGTGTAGTTGGTACAATTGTACCGTTTTTAGAATATTTCGAAACTAAAAAATTCTATGATACATCGATAACTCATGTGATACATCGATGACTTTTGCTATTATCACTTTTGAAAACTAACAACACTTTTTTATCCTTTTCATTACATTACTGCATAAAGGACCCGACTTACCATAAAAGTAATTCCAATAGTAATTTTAAGGTTACGTTTTAAAAAAAGTCTAGTAGTATGAAAATGGGCTCGCATGATGGTCGCTTCATGTTTCCTATCAGAATAATACAAAAGATATCTAGTTTATAGATTAGGAAAGTTAACAGAAAAAATAACGAAGTATAAACTGTTAAAAGATTAAGTGTTATATGGGTTATTACATATAAGTTCAAAATTTATGTGCAGCCATTTATCCATTTTTACTGCCTCTCCTCATTCCAGATTATCCCTATCGAAACACCCTTTAATTATAACTAATTGATATATTTGATATAGTGATTGAACTAGTGAACTAAAGTAAACTAGTTGACAGATTGTATTAGTGAGCTGACTTAACTAGTGAACTCATTGAACTAGTGAGCTAACTGAACTAGTGAGCTGAAATAAACTAATGAGTTGAACTCAACTAAGGAGCAAAACTGAACTAGGGAGCTGATATGAACTCAGTGTGGTGATCAGCTAACTTAGGTCAGTTGAATGTTTAGTGCAACTGATCTATATCGTTCATGAACTATACAACTCTAATAATCTGGTATATAATTTCATGGCATATATTTTTTAAATATGAATTCTGGTATATATTAGCCGTCAGTTACAATAAATCATTTTTAATAAAGCGCAGCATGAACACAAAAACCGAAGCTTATAAGATGCTTATTATAATATTTAATTGAACTCATTTCTGTACACTACACATGAGTAATGATCAGTGGACAATATTAAATAACGAAGACCAGCAAACTAAAAGCAATGAGCTTGCAGAATTTCCATACGCAAGTTCGAATAAGTGTGAGTAAATTTTGAACATAATAACAATGAACTTGAACGAGTTTTAGCAGTTTTATGCTTTGAGTACATCACGAACACAGTTCGAGTGTACAATTGTGGAACAAGATTAACGTGAGTACCTGCCTAGTTGGCCTAATCTCAAGGTGGTCTCATCACCGAGTGAAGCTTAAGCGTAGACTAGCGCCCCCCCTTGTGTAGTAAAGTAACAACACTTTACGACTGCCACCAATCGCAATTTGTGTGTGATACAGTCACAATGAGTAGCAATTTATACAATATGGCAAGCCTCACCAATAACCGTTCACTGAGAGGATAGGCTCTCTGTGGGGCTACCGATTCCCGTGGTACCAGTCCTTTGGGCACTGGTCGGGCCTCGAAGAGAACCCGTATGTTTTAACACACAGACTTTTTCTTACAGATTTAGGTTCTAGAAAATCTAAATGGTCTGGTGCCCCTATTTTCCCAGAGTGAACCGCGTCAAAGCATTTGCCATTCCTGCGGTGACAATTGGAACCCCCGAGGGTAGTTCGATTGTACAAAAAAAAATGAAAATAACAGCATTTTTAACAACATTACTTATTTTCGTTTTAAGGTCCTTATTTCTTAAGCAGTACAAAAAAAAACAAAAAACCGCTAGTGCAAGCAAAACGCGCTAAGGCTTATCCAAAAGTTCCACACAACTACTAGAAAGATTGTTTTAATCGGTCAGCTCATTGTGTTTGTGTTTGCTCACTAATAGTATGGTATGATTAGGCATTTGTTCAGTAAGCTAGTTTGTGTTCGACTACGACTACTTGCTCATGAGCTTATGAGCACACCCATGAGATAAGCTTGTTCGTGCAACTGTTTAGTTTTTAAGAAAAAACATCCACACTTCCTGACTGGGAAGTCCTAAAAATATTTCTCCTACAGCTCAAAAATGATAGTGGAATTCATTTATATGATACTGAAATTTTTCAAAATATATTTGAATATATTTAAATACTATACACTAAAAAATGGGCCTCCAGAGACATCACTGTAAAACAGAAGAAATCTTATATGCTTTTTGTATGCAATACCAACACACTTGATCAGAGTTTTTTTTTTTGCACAAAAAATAAACTTGAAACTGATAAGATTATGTTAAAAAAAAAACTTTTACATACTTATTGATTGCCAAAATTAAATATATTAAAAATTCATATTTTTGTTTCGCAAAGAAGAACGCAAAACAGAATTAAGATGAGCCAGTGTACTGCGCCATGTTACTGATAAACCTTTGATTTATGCTAAATGTTTCTTGCAAGACTCCCTTCGCAACCCAAAATATCAATTGTTCTCAGGGGCTATTCATAATATTATCATTTTTATTGTCATAATCATTTGGTTTTATAACTTTTTATTATTTGGTAACCAATTTTAATGGGCGCTGATAAGAAAAGTTTTAAATGAAATCAAATTAAATTAAATATAAATTTATATATTTTTGCATTTATTGCAATATAATGCAAAGATAATTCGAAATACAGCAAAAAGAGTTTTAAAGAATATTTTTGTGAGAATGATATATATTTTTTTAAATTTAAATCAAATAGAAAAAAAAAGTTCATGTCCATTAGACAAGTGAATGCTGAGAGGATGTCACTCTTTCGACGACTTTATCTTTTGAAGCTCGTAAAAGGAATATAATTAAGCAATAATTTTATTTTTAAATATAGTAAGAAATTAACAAAACATTAAAACCCATTTTATTTCGCATTGTATCAAGAAAATGTTAAATAAAATTCTTTTATAATTTTAGCACTCTTGAATTATATAAAAACTCATATAATAATTGTGCTCGTAAGCGCATGAGCAAGTGGTCATACTCGAACACAGACAAGCTTACTAAACACATTCCTACCAATACTATATTTTTAGTGAGCAAACCCATGTTCGTTTCATAAACGCAATGAGCTGACCGAGTAAATCGAACATTCTATAATAGTGAGCACCGTGTTGACTCGTCTCATGTTCGCAACACTCAGTGTGTTTTGTTTAGCAATTGTGTATAACTTTTGGAAAAGGCTTAGCGCGTTTTGCTTGCACTAGCGGTGTTTTGTGTTGTATTTCTTTAAGAAATGAAGAAGACTGATTATTTAATACCTGTTATGGACTTCGACAAATCTTTTGTTGTGAAAATTCCTAGCAGGGAAGAGTGGAAGGAGAACTCCGTAATTCGGAACAATGCGGTTTTAATATTTACGAATGGCTCCAAGCTGGATACGGGGACTGGATCGGGGATCTTCTCCGAGGATCTTGTTCTTTCAGTTTTACTCAGGCTTCCTGATACCTGTACCGTGTTCCAGGCTAAAATATATGCCATATTGGTAGTGGCAATGATTATTGGGGAACTTATGACGGAGGTGTCGGATGTTGATATTTTTGTGAATAGTCTAGCCGCCATTAAGGCCCTTGATTAAAAAGTAGTGAAGTCTCGATAAGTGTTGAAATTCATACAATCTTTAGCCCTGCTTGGACTACATCGTATAAGGATAGTGTGTGTGGATCCCAGGGTATGAAGGCAACCGTGAAAACTAAATGGCCGATCAATGAGCAAGGAACGGTTCGCGTCTAGATGTGGTAGACGCCCAAGGAGACATCAACATCCCAGTGGCGAAAATATCTAACACGTTACGAGAATGGTCGCTAAAGGCTCGCAGGTGGTCGACATAAACCACCTGCAGATTGTCTAGAATTCTTTGAGTTTCAACTGACAAGAAAAGGACAAAGACTACTGATCCTCGAGAAAAACTCGCTATCATTTCTTGTAGGCATTATAACGGTACACTGTATGATTGGACGTATATCGGAGCGTATGGGAATATCTCGTGGCGGCTGCTGCAAAAGCTGTATGGATAAGGAGGAGGAAGAATCAGTTCAACACCTTCTCTGCGACTGCCCGGGCCTTCAAAACGCATGCTAACCTAACCTAAGAAATGAAGGCCTTAAAATGAATGTAAATAATTTTGGTAAAAATATCTAAATTTTTTTTTTGTACACTCGAACTGTGTTCGTGTTTGACTCTAAGCATAAAACTGCCTGAACTCGCTCAAGTGTATTATTATTATTTTCAATATTTACTCATACTTATTCAAACTTGCTTATGGAAACTCTTTAAACTCATCGCATTTACCTTAATGGTGTTCATTGTTTATTACTGTCAACCTTTCGTTAGTCATGAGCAGTGAACAGACATGAATTCAATGTAATATTATAATGAGCAACTTATGAGCTTCGTGTGTTGTAGTTATGCAATGGCACGTTTATTTTGGGGATTATCAATTCTAATACACCTTTAATATGTAGTAACGAGCTACTCAATAATTATTAAACATCTGCCAAACCAAACAAGGACCCCATATAGAAATCAGTTCTCTTATTAAGTATCAAAAAAATACAAAAAAATACCCAAAAATCCACGTGATATTTAAAATATAAATAAAAATTACACTGACCTTCATTTCAAAATCCTCTTAAAACCCACCAGTTAAACAAAAACAAAACGGATGTTTTAGAAAGGTAACGTGACATAACAGCCTAGAACCTGGCAACAGCTGTTGGTGGAGATTAAAAAAATTTTAGCGCAAGCGTTTCCGCCAACAAAGCCAAATTCAACAGGAGGAGGATGGTGGAACTCAATCACTTTTATATACCAAAAAAAAAAAACAACAAATACATTTATTTAGCAGGAAAAAAGGTCATTTGAAGGATCAAACAAATAATTACTAAAAACGGTACTTAAATTTTTATAAAATAAAAAAAAAAATCTAAACAACCATAAAATCAATATGAAAATGCGCTTAAGGATTCTATTACCAGGAATTAAAAAAAATCCATTTTTTATGTAGCAAAAAGAACAAAGGACTCAATAAACTGTAAAATAGCAAAATTGTTTATTTCAGTGTAACAATATTGTATCATTCATGATGCAGTTTTGGAAAAATATTTTATTATTTAAAAAACAAATCAATAAGATTTTAAGCCTTATTCTTCCAGTATCTTCTTCTGTTGAACTAAAGAACTCAAAGAGAAAAGACAGGAAGTTGCCTTGCCTTCTTAGTTTTCATTTATCTCTTTTTTTTAATTTTTCTTTAACTACCTTGCACACTCCTGTGTAGGACACTTCCTTTGGAGTTTAGTGTTTTGTGTGTTGGTGTGTGCAAGATTTTTGTTTAAATTAAAATTATTGCACATGGACCATTAATAGTCCATCCATTAAGGTTCTTTATTTATTGTTTACATGTCACTTTAGTTCTTTCAATATACTTTTTATCTCCTCTTGATTGCACAATTCCAAAATGGTATGTATCAAATTTTGGTATTTTGTCGAGAGATCGTAACGAAAAAGAAAGAAAAAAGGAAATTGATTTCTAATGGCTCTCGAATTAGTTTGAAAATTCCTTTGCAAAGAAAAAAAAATATTTGAGAAAAGTTTTTAACAATTATGTTGTACAATTTTTAAGACAGTAGATCTCTCCATCCATTAGTGATTTTGATATACATACATATGTATGTATCCATTCAACTAAATCGCTGAAGATAATAAGCGCGTTGAGTTTTTCATGAAACAAACTGAGGTTAGAATCTCCGATTTTGCTCATCTTAGATGGCTGAGCGAACCTACTAGCAAAATTACGATAACGATCTAGCTTAACTTATATCACGTATGTAATGTAGGGGACATATCGAAGCAGACCACTTCCCTAATGGGTCCCTTTTCGACCCCCTTCCGTCCTCTATGATTACAGGCAACCGAAATGTAATTTACGGCAACCTACTTACATTGAGTCATGTGCTACAACCAGCCCTTAATCTTGACTTTAGTGGTTTCAGACTGTCGACTGGTAGCTGTCGGCCTTCTTTCTCATCACGCAGTCTCTAGTAATTTCTAGCATTTGTTCAAGGCTCAGGTCCCCCATGGCATCCACCAGTGGTCCTGAGTCTTATGCTAGCCAGTGCTGGACATTCACCCACAATGTGAGCTGCCGGCTGAGACCTGCCTCTGCCTCTCACTTTTACGCATGAGCTGTAGAGGCTCCGACTCGACGTTGAAGGAACGTTTTGAGGTGCTTGCTTACGAAAAGGATTTGCCTAAGCCCACAGGGCCAGGTGCGTCCAATTCATCCACATTTACCTCCATAGCCGCAGGAGTATCTTCATAGACTGACCAGTCCACCCCTTGCGAGGTTTTTTTGTCATTATATTTCGATATCCTGCCCTGGCCAGTGGCAACCGGAGTTCCTAAAGGGGTTATCCTATGAACCCTATCGAAATATCCCGGTTCAACGCCATAGGAGAAACTTTAGAGATTAACCTGTTCACCCTTTGCGAGGCGTTCCTGTCCATCCCTTATGAATTCTTTCCTAGGCCATTATTGTAGAAAACGTTGTCCACCTACACAGAGCTCCTTGTGCATGGGTAAGTCTACATTGAAACTGGAGGTCGACTGGTTCACAGACTAACGGCCAAGCACCCTCCTAACCAACCATCCCAGGCGTATTATGCTGTTCCACCGTGGATTTGGGTGGGGTTATTCCAGATTAAGGTACAAGGAACCCAGGCGTCAGGTGCCCCCATTTTCCCCGATAGCACTGCGTCAAAGCTTTGAGAATGAACCGCAATGACAATTAGTGCCCCCCGGGGTATAACTTATATCAAGCTTGCATCAGTCTTTCCGTTTGCTATGATCATTTGATATTGGCAACAAACTGTAACAAGTCTGTTAAGAAGGTTGTTTTTAGACCGATAGTCTCATTAAATGTGATTGATGAGCCGTTTTGGATTCGTGTTAAAACAAAGCTCATAAGACGCTCATTATAATATTTTATTGAATTCATGTCTGTTCATTACACAAGAGTAACAATGAGTGGGCAAAAATAAGCATCAGAGGTCAACAAACTAAATGAGATGAGCTTGCAGAGTTTTCAAAAGCAAGTTTGAATAAGTATGAGTAAATTTTGAACATAATAAAAATGAACTCGGGCGAGCTCATGGGGGTTTAAGCTTTGAGTGAAACACAAACACAGTTCGAGTGTGCAAACAACCAACTCAGAATTTTTTAACAACATTACTTTCGTTCATTTTAAGCTTTTCATTTGTTTAGAAATACAAAAAATCAATAGTGCAAACAAAACGCACTAAGTCTTATCCCAAAGAGTTACTAAACAAAATAACCGATAGAGTATTTTGAACAAGAGATGAGTAAACACGGCACTCGCTAACATGGAAAGTTCGTTTTACTCGGTTAGGTTGCGTTTTTAATACGAACTGAGCTTTTCTCAGTAAACTAGTTTGTGTTCGAGTATGACCACTTGCTCATGAGCTTATGAGCACATCAATTTGATGAGCTTGCTCAACATGCAACTGTTTACTGCAAACTCAAAATTGAATGCCAACTTTTTTAATCGACTAAATTTGTCTAGAAAATTAAGTTCTTGAAAAACGGCACTCAATTATTTATTTATAATTACTCATATTTTAAGTCTAAAATAAATTTAATTAATTATTAAAGTAATTAAATAAATAAAGTAATTATTAATTATTTAATATTTAATATTATGCTAATTACCCATAACATTTTTTAATAAAAATCCAACTTATTTGTTGGGGGAAAGAGCTAATTCCTATACGTATTTCACTGGTTGCTCAGGCCAGATCATCAGGAAACCTTTTTCCTAATTTTACAGAACCCAAAAATACTCTATAAGTAATACAATTCTACAAAACACAATGAGAAGTGTATATGTTTATAGAATAATATTACAGATTTTTAAAGCTTCAACAAAACACCAACAAACAAACTACATTTCTATTTTTCCTTACTGCCTTCTACAATTGGATGTTTTTTAGGGTTCCGTACTCGAAGGGTAAAAACGTTACCCTATTGTTTTCGCAACAATGTCTGTCCGTTGAAGTTGCTACAGAAGATGTGAGTCTTAAAATTTTCACAGAAGATGTATAACTGTTGCCACTATAGCAACATATACTAAAACGTATAGGGTGTGCTGATAGAGACGTGTTATTCATGTATGTATGTATTTATTTCTTGAACTGTAGGAGGCATACACTTAAAATTTGCAAATAGTATTTAAAACTTAGTTCGCTATATAAACAAGTATTAAAATACAACCTAAAAATTAAAGGGTGTTCCAATAGTGACGTGATTTACATGTATATGGCCTAAGTTTTAAACCATAATAGGTAGACTCTTGAAATTTTCAGAGAAGGTGTGTGAATACCTATGGCCGCTATATCAACATACATATACTAAAACTTATAGGGTGTTACAAAAGTGACGTGTTATTTACGATTATGTCTTTATTCTTGAGCTGTAGAAGGAAACCATTTATAATTTGCAGACAGTAATTAAAACTTTATAAACAAGTATACAAAATTGAACCTAAATATTAAAGGGTGTTCCGATAGTATGGAATAATAATAGGGGTAGATTCTTTAAATTTTTACAGGATGTGTATTACTATGGCCACTATAACAAATAACAAAAGTTAAAGGGTGTTCCCACAGTGACGTGATTTGCATGAATATGGTGTAATTTTTTAACCATAATAGGGGCAGACTCTTGAAATTTTCACAGGTGGGGCATTACTATGACCCCTATAAAAACAATAAAAATTAAAAGGTTTTCCGTCAGTGACGTGATTTGCATATATAACGCCTTATTTCTTGAACCGTAATGACTAGACTTGAAAGTTTGTACAGAAGATGTGTTGCCATGGCCGATATGATAATTACTAAAAATTAAAGAGTGTTCCGACAGTGACATGTTTTTCACGTAAAGTGGCATATTATTTTAATCGCAATAGGTAGGCTCTTGATATATTTATAGAAAGGGAATTGCCATGGCGTTATAATATATAATAAAATTAAAGGGTGTTCCGACAGTGACATGATTTTTAAGTAAATAGCCTTATTTTATAAACAGTAATGGGTAGACTTCTGAAATGTTTACAGTAGATGTGTTACTGCGGCCGCTATAACATTTACTAAAAATTAAATTGAAGGATGTCCATTAGTGACATGTTTTTCACGAATATTACTTTATTTTTTCAACCGCAATAGGTAGGCTCCTAATATTTTTATAGAAAGTATATTACCATGTCCGCTATAAATTAAAAGGGTGTTTCAATAATGAAGCAATTTTCGCGAATATGACTTTAATTTTAAAATTAAAGTCATTATTCTTGAGTCTGCAAATAAGACACAAAAAAATTAACAACTTGAATGCAGACGTAAGGTGTAATGAAGTGAATAAAAAAAATAGCTTGTGTATTCATTTTATTACACCTTGGTACTTTTTGATCAGAAGGTACTTTATTAAAAGTTTAAGGAAGATTTTACTGCGACATTCGCCATCGTTTAAAATTTGTATTTAAAATCTATCGACATTTATATCGATCGATATCGATTGGCTTTATGTCCTCAGCAAAATAATTATTAAATCTCCTTTGTAACCTTTTGTCATGCAATGTCAGCATTATTGATGAAATTTAACTTAATTCAAAAAATTCTTTAATACTTCACGTTAAAATGCTATTTTTTTTTAAATCAAAATAAGTGTTACAAGGGATATCTTTCATTCTGCTTGCCGAATTCAATTTTAGTAAAAAGTTAACTTAAAGGAAACAAGTTACCTAAAAAGGAATTGGCGCCGAAAACTCCCTAAGTATATTAAACGTATTTTTTCCACAAAAAACAATCTTGATAGACAATTGCTTTACGTGTGTGGCCAGTCAACAAATTTTGATCCAATTAAGACAACATGTCAAGAATCTATGAAAGAAAAAACACAATAATACACTAATTTTAACGAACTTACTGTCAGGCAAGAAACCCCACTAAAGAAACCTTGAGAAAAGGCTTTAAGGATTAAAATAAAAACATGCACAAAAATATTTTTTCTTTTTAAATAAAACCACGGTAAAAAAAAATACCGCCAAAAAATAATAAAAAAATTCCTTTTTTTAGAGCTGATTAAGGAGAACAAGAAGCCACTCAATTTACATGTGTGAACAAATCATTTTGCAATTACTAACATGAATAGTAGTTAGAATGAGGTGGTAGTTTTTGACACGTTAGTTTGTTGTAGCTGTCAACTGTCAACAAGCTGTCGTCAGTTTAAACATGACATTTTTAGTTTTTTTGTTGCTGTAGCTTTGCGTATTTAAATGTCTAAAATTAAATTTTGCATGAATAAGCGTTAATTGCTGGGAATTTGTTGATGACAGTTGAGCATTAAAATCATTGCAAAAATTTAACTGTTACTTTTATATAGTTTTTTTTTTCTAGCTGTCACTGTAATTATTAGCAATTGTTCAAGTTCTTTAAGTTGTCTTAAAATCTTTAGGCCCTAACTAATGCAATTTTAAGCATATTCTTTAAAATAAAATATATTTTGTTTTTAGATTTCTTTTTTATCCTAAACTAATCATTTGTGCTACAATTAAATCTATAAAAGAAAATGTTGTTTCGTTTTCTTAAACATAAATAAAAGTTAACTACATCTTCTTCATTTTTTAGCAATCCTATGTGATCGTTTGACTTTCTTTTATTAACCCGGCCATGATTTATGATGTGAGACTAAACATTTGCTAACCAGTCTCTAGCCAATTGTTTCGGCCACATTTATCAAACACACTTTGCCAAAGACATATCAAACATTTTTGGCCATTCAGTGCTGCTAAACAACTGTAACGAAAGGTGTCAAGTATTTTATTAGTAGAGGTTGTTGTTGTTATTGTTGTCTTTTTAACGATTGTCTTTTGAATTGAGTTTTTTATGATTTCCAGGAGCAACTTAACGATTTCTTATACATATAAAAGTCTTTCTTTGGGCCATGTCGTTGATGTAACCTTAACAAATTTAGGAAGCAAAATCATTAATCATATTACAAGGTGGTATGTGTATTTTTGCCTTTAGTTGTATCTTTGAATTTTATTTTAAAAAATTTATCAAACACAATTTTTATTATTTCATTTGAAATAAAAAAGAAAACTGTTATATCATTTTGTTTTTGTTCTTGTTGTCACTTCAATTGAGCAGTTGTTCGATCATATCAATTGTCTTGCTGTAAGTATCCTTCTCTTAAGATTGGTTAAGTGCTGACTTGCTATAATTCTTTGTATGATCTTCCTGGCCAGGTGATTTCAGGGGTTTTTTTTTTGATGTGGGAGGTTGCATAATAAAATACCTAAAGCAAGCAAAAAATAAATATACACCCGAAAATAATAATTAAAATTATAATAATAATAATAATAATAATATAGAAAATTTGAAATGTTATTAATCGAACTATTTATATTACATACATATAAAATTTTTAGTCAAGCTTAAGTTCGGATTTATTCTCTCTAAGAAAGAATAATTTACGAATGTTAGAGGAAAACAAATAAACAGAAAGTAGCTTTCATTGCTAACCGAAGGTTGGCTGAAGCAACAACAAATACAAGGTGGCGCAAAAGTAATCCTCCTATCAGAAAATGCTATAAATTTTGCGATTGGCCCCTAATGTCAATTCTGTTTTGACATTTGTGTAGTAAACACTTGCGAAATACACGTTAATAAACAATGTTACGCTACACTGCTCCAGAACGCGGAATATTGGTGACTATTTATTTGATCAATAATCGGTCGGTGACTTTGGCACAACGTGAATTTCGTCGCAGATTTCCTGGCCGTCCAACGCCTACTGATGAAACACTACGACGTTTAGCCGCTCGCCTCGAAGAGACTGGCACAACACGAGATGCTGCCAGGCGTGGCAGACCCTGGAGTAGACGTTCTGCAGAGAATATTGCTGCTGTAGCCGAGGATGTCATGGAGCGCCGTCGACATCGACCAGACGATGTGCCATGCAAATGGGTATCAGTCGACGGTCTTTACAGCGAATTTTGGTAAAAGATTTGAAGATGTTTCCGTACAAAGTCCAGACGGTGCATCAGCTGTTAGCTGCTGACGGCCAATCGCGTCGAACATACGCTCAAGCCATCCTTAATAACCACCAAGAGGAAGATGATTTTTCATCAAAAATAATCATGAGTGATGAGGCCCATTTCCATCTTAGCGGGTACGTAAATAAGCAAAATTTACGCTTCTGGGGCACTGTAAATCCGCATGTAACCCACGAAGAACCATTATACCCGCTCAAAGTCACTGTATGGTGTGCTGTTTTCGTTGGAGGAGTCATCGGACCTTTTTTCTTCGAAGACGTCGCGGGTCAAACGGTTACTGTGAATGGTGAGCGCTACAGAGAAATGATTAACGAGTTCTTTTTGCCGCAATTTGATGAATTGGGATTGGAAAACATGTGGTTCCAACAGGACGGTGCAACGGCACACACTGCACGTGCCACAACCGATATGCTGAAGGATGCATTTCCCGGGCGCCTAATCTCCCGTTTTGGCGATTTGCACTGGCCAGCAAGATCGCCTGATTTGACCGCTGCAGACTTCTTTTTGTGGGGCTTTTTGAAGTCGCGGTTTTATGTCAACAAGCCTCAGACTCTTGCAGCTCTTAAAGACAATATCCGTCAAGAATGTGAGGACCTATCGCCGGAAGTTTTGGCCAAAGTGATGGAAAATGGATGGCAAAAAGGTCTCAAATGACAATCAACTGTGGCGGCGGCCATTTACATGACATCATATTCTCGACTTGATGTAAAAAAATTAAAAGACCAAATAAAAATAATCCACAAGAAGAATCAAAGTTTTTCATTTTTTTTTTTTTAATTACAGCAGAAAAACATCGGAATGTTATTTTTGCGCCACCCTGTATAAAGTGGTAAATATTAAAAGTAAAACTATTCAACAAGACGAAAGCTTAAGGTAGTGGTAGAGTTTTAACCTTGATAAAGGCGAAAATGGAAGCCACAATATTGTCGTATTTGACACATTTCTCATCCTCAGTCACCATACGTTTAAGAAAAAGCACATTTTGATGCCATTTGCCAAGGCTTTGCAGAAGAAAATTCGATCCACCATGTTTGTTGGTGTTAATTGGTGAGGCACCCAGACATCGAGCATCCAACATTGCGCAAATGGTTTAAAACTTTTTTATGGTCGATCTTTAGCTTCAGGGCGATGCTACGACTACTAACATGCCAATCAATTTCTATTATATCTGTGAGTTTATCTACATTTTTGATGACGGGGCTGGCTGTGCGAGGTGCATCTGTAGCATTATACATACCTGAACGAAACCAAAATTGCACGTAATTAGCTGTTGCATTGTTGGCACCATGGACACCATTCACAATTTCAGCCGCCAGGCTTGCTTTTTCGCCTTTATCAAAGAAAAACTGTAAAATGTACTGAATTTTCCATTTGTTTACTTCCATCTTTAATATCCTGTAACTCACAATTGAATGGACCAAACAAAAACAGTACAAAAACAGTTTAGTGTCAAACGTCACCTTGACAATGAACATAAATTTGAAATAGTTTGATCGAGATATCAATCACTCCAGCAATCTATCGAAAAAATGGATTTCTTTATCCCAATATTATTTTAAGCAGAAATCTTTGACGACATCACGAAAAAATAGCCAATCAACTGATAAAAAAAACAACATATTTTTCAAAATTTTCTGCCAAAATTTTCACATTTCTTAGCAACCATCGTGGAGCTCCTATGCTATGTGACTCTGTAAGAACACATTGGCTCATTTTTGTAGTACGATTTCACCCCATTTCATTTGTGTCAACATCAACTAAATTCACCCTGATCTCTGCTTCAGAGATGTTTTTTTATCTGAATCAAACTAGTTAACAAATTCATACGTGTTTACATAATAACAACTACAATTCCGTCATCAAAAATAGCAAAAATCCTAAAAGTGTTGTTAATATTACTCTATACTATAATCCTTTTATTTCATTTGCTAAAGCAAGGGAATTGTGTTTGAACGTTTGTTTTTTAGAATTTCCTGAATTATAATAAGAATTGTGTCCTAAAGGCGGCATATCACCTTCAACTTATTGTCACACCTCATTCTCATCAAAATTGTCACACCTCATCACTGGCCTTACGAATAAGGAGACTAAACCTTTCTTTTTGTTATTTTCACCTTTCTTTCATACTGGCTACTGTTAATTTGTGTTTAAAAATGTTGTAAGATCATGCAAGACATGCTCTCAATGAAAATGTGACATTTAAAAAGAGTGCGTGATCTTTTAGGTGACAATTTTCTGTTGTTTTTGACAGAATAATCGATATTTTATGTTAATCTTGGAAATGTTTGCTATGAATGACTCAATTTATTAAAGTTTTAGTTACGTGAGCGGTCATTGTGTTAAAGGATTAACATGCTCACAAAGCAATCGAGCGGTATTTTCATTTGATGTTGTACTTAATGTCATATTGGTCTTAGGCTCACAAGGTGTTAAGTTGTTATAGCAACGTGTTGAACAACATCAAAAAAGAGATAAAAAAGGAGGGCAATTTTCAAAGCTACTTACTGATTTCTGTTTTACAGCAGTTAATTTGTTAAAAAAATAAAAATTTATATCCATTTTATTAATCGTATCTAAACTACATCCTTGAGTTATTGCTCGACATAAAAATGTGTGTCTCCTAGAAAAGTTTTAGTCGCTCTAGCAACCTCTAACTCACTTGTTATATATTTCTATCATCCCCAAATTATATATGTATATCCTTATTTTACAAGTACCTTTAATTTTTTATTTTTTTTGTTTATAGAGATTTTTTATTTTTTTAAGCTGTAGGCTAAAATTGATTGCACTTCCACTTCCTTTCGTTTATTAAAATAAATATTTTTCTTTAAAAAACTGCTCTTCTTTTTCATAAACAAAAAAACTGTCATATTTTTTTTTTTTTTTTGTGTTTCCTTAGGAACCTGTCTTTCGTATGGTTTGTTGTTGTTCATTATTAATAACGACTACTCCTATTTACCAGTGTCCTTTTCTTGATTTTAAATAAACACATGACAACCACTTAAAGATATTTTCGTCACACTACGGTCCAATGGTGTTTTTACAGATGTTTCCTTAAGAAAATTTTTAATTGTTGTATTTTTATTTATTTTTGTGCAATTTTAGGTGAAATCTTTATAACAATTTTATTTTTGGAAATAGTTCTAATAGTATTATTTCTTGATGTTTTATATTGAAGTAGTTGAGCAAAAACAATCTTATGGTTCTTTCAATATTCAAGACCACTTGTATGACATTATTTTTTATTGTTGGTCAAGACAACTTCGTGGGTCTATTTAGGGATGAAACGATACGAGTAAAAACAAGTACATACTCGATAGTTTTGTGTCGATTCTGAGTCTATAAGCATCGTTACTTTACAACCGAGTACCATGTAGAGATCGGTAAAAAAGTACTCGTATCGGTAAAAACTACTCGTTTCATATTAAAACAATATTAAATGCTAATCAAATCGCTTGACATTTGGGCCATAAATGAAAATGGTTTTTGGGAATAACCATAATAATAACCATTTTGTAAAACCCTTTACTAACGTTAACTTTAAAACTACAGAACTCAACAACGTGGAACATGATAAATTGATGGAAATTCTCATATCCATTGGAATATAGCCCAAAAGGAAATGTGCAATAAATTAAAAGTCTATAGTGGCACCAAACAGCACAAATTGAGATTGACGGAGAAATTACTGAAAGTATAGCTATATCCAAGAGCGCACAGTGATTTGAAAACCATTTATTTTGGACATACAGGAGCTTCCTAAACCTTGCCTCCTCATTATTTTTTTCTCATTTTGTATGTAAAAATTAAAAATGTGGGGAAAATCCTAAAAAAACGGTATTTTTTACATTTTCCCAATTCAGAGGCATGTAACTTTTTAACGAAAAGCTCTATCAGAACAAAACTTGAAACTTATTTACTCTAAATGTTATCAAGAATATAGCCAATGTCTTAAAATAATAATCGGATCATTAATAAGTACACCATGCCAAAAATACTAAGTTAGAGGTTAGGGTATATAAGCCAATTTTCTCCCAAATTTAAAGAGATATTTTCAATTTAAAACTAAACTTTTTATGACATTTAATAAAAACAAAATTATACACGAGGTATCCAACTTTGTAGTGTTTCCCTCACCTCTGCTTTGCCTCTGTGAAATTTCATGACGATATCTTTAGTGTTTCATGAGATACCGAATTATGTCCATAATAAATCGTTTTCAAACCACTGTGGGGTGTCACACGAGGTTGCGTTCTGTCACCTTTGTTATTAAATATTTATTCTGAAAGAATATTTGAAGAGTCTATCAGCAACATTTGGAAGGGATATACCCTTCCGTATATAAATGTTATTTTGCTAAATAAAACAAGATATGCTGATGACACAAACTTACTGGTTGACAGTATGCCCGCGCTATAAAACCTGGTGTACCAAACCGTTATTCACAGTAATACATATGGTCTAAATATCAATATACAAAAAAGAAAAGATATGATTGTGAGTAAGAAAATACTACCTCTTTAAAAATACAAAACGCATACAATGCCATAGTACCGAATTTTAAGTATCTCAGAGTAGATAACAACCAACGACACCTTTTGTCGATTGTTTGATTTTTGAAGAATAAAAAAAATTTCAAGAGTCACGATTTTCATCTTGAAACGAAATCACGTTTCATTAAAACATATTTATGGCAAGTTTTACAATATGCGGTGGAGACATGGATAATAAAATCATCAGACCTAAAAAGATTACAGACCTTTGAGATATGGACTTACAGACGAATACACAAAATTACCTGTACCGAGCATATATCAAATATCGAAGTCTTGAGAAGAATGCATTGCAGAAGAGAGCTTTTCACCGCTATAAAACGAAGGAAGACAGCATATCTGGGACATAATATGAGGAACACAAAACATAAAATATTACAATCCATAACACCAGATAATATTGAAGGAAAACCTGTTAGAGGGAGAAAAGAAACAACATGGATTGATAATATTCCAGTATGGACTGGCATCAGAGATATGGGCAAACTTTTGAGCGGAGGTACTGAAAAATATATAATTTTTTTTTAATGTAAATAATTGGTAATGTATGTCAATCATTGTTGAAAGTATATCATGATTTCTAGTCTGTATGTGGACTTTATTGTCAAACGACTAAAAAATCTAATTTTGGGATTTTTGTTCCTTTATTTGGTAATTGCCGAATTTCCTTTAGCTTAATGTTGGAAATCTGTATACCATTTGAGCATTATTTTTAAAGTTCCAACTAGAGCTTTAAGGCCACATATAATTTTAAAAAATTAAAAAATAAAGAAATTCCAAGCTTTAAAAAATTTAAGTACGAGGTTCCCAATTTGGCCGCATAGCGCCGCTGGTAGTTAATGAAAAGTGTCCGGCGTCAACAAAATTTAAGCTCAGACTCCCATATGCTATGCCTATACCAAGCTTTGGATCAATCGGATTTTAATTCTGCCCCACTGTGCAGTGGGAACGAAGTGTAGTTACTGCTAGTAAATAAAATTATACAATTTATTTCCATTATCTATTTATTTTCCTACTAAATTTTTGGGGAATTTGTACTTTAGAGACCTATTCGAGTCTGAAGTGATGTCTGTGATTAACTATGTGTAGCCTTATTCAGCACAAGGGGCTAAACCCCTTAATAAGCCTACACAAGGGGTTCAGACCCTTGAGCTTAACTATTACGAGCTAACAAGCGTATAATGTCGAAACGAAACTGTATTCGGAAAAAGTCACGGTTTAGAGAAATTTATCGGGTGTTAGAATAACGAATCCAGTCAAAATCGAAGAAAACACACAAAAGTGACTAACCTTTTCAGTTTTCTTCAACAAACTACCAATCTAAATTGGCTGATAATGCGAACATAAGACTCACACATGTGTAGCAACACAACATCTAAATTTTGATAATCAAAAGTACACAGCCCGAAAAAATTCCTTTTTCTTTTCAACAGACCCCGTATCTATGTATGTATTTCTACAACAAGATTAGAGTTTACGATATAGCTTTCGCCTTTAGTATAACACACTGTGTAATTTTTTAAGTCATGGCAAAATAACCATATACGGACACCACTACGTCATAATAGACCAAAAAAAAAAAGACCCCTGTCTCCCAGTTTTGCCCAAAGTCCTCCAGTTTTTTTTTATGGGCCCTCAAAGATGTGGGGCCTCGATGTCATTTTTGCAAAAAAATTATCATTTCCTCAAGCTCATATTTAGCAAACCATTTGAAATTTTGATATACTCTCTGAGGCAAAGTTGTAGCTCTTGTCCTAAAGAACAAAAATTGTGAACATATAAAATCAAAAAAACTTCATGTTCAAGGTCAAAATCGCAAAAAACTATATAAAATTCAAAGTGAAAAATTTTCCGGCTACCTAAACGGTGTTAAGAATCATTCCTAGGAAGTTCATATGTTCTAGAAAGTTCTTTACTGAGATCTTAGGTTCATTTTTGTTGTTGATTGTTTCCTTGAATTTTGAACGGTTTGCTACCTATGGACCTGAACAGGGGAAAAAAGATAAAAAGATTGAATTTTTTAAAGTTTTTTGCGATTTTGACCTTGAAGATGAAGTTGTTTTGATTTTATATGTTCACAATTTTTGTTCTTTATAACAAGAGCTACAACTTTGCCCCAGAAAGTATATCAAAATTCTAAACGGTTTGCAAAATATGAGCTTGAGTAAATGATCATTTTTTTGCAAAAATGACATCGAGGCCCCACATCTTTGAGGGCCCATAAAAAAAACCTGGAGGACTTTGGGCAACTGGGAGACATGGGTCTTTTTTTTTGGTCTTTTATCACGTAGTGGTGTCCGTATATGGTTATTTTTTTCCGTGTTGCACTGTGTAACTAAGTAGCTGACTTCAGGGAATTCAGTTTGTCGTCGAGTAGCGGTGTAGCCGCTGTCTGGCATTATATTAATAGTCAGGATCGACAAATACCGATCGATTCCTATACTAGATTGTGTTGAACTATCTATCACCTTCATCAGGTACATATGGAGTATTAAGAAAAATGACTACAATAAAAAGCAAGTAATAAAAAATTTTAATTGAAATAATATCACATTTGTTAAAGACAATTAACGTATGTACATACATATCAACTTAAACAAAATTTTAATCTCCTTTAAATTTATGATCTTTTTTTCCTTTCCATGATCTGAATTAACCAGCATCTGGCAGTAAATTGCTACAGACATAAAATATTTTTCTATTCAAATTTGTAAAAATCAAATAAATGTATTTAAAAATACATAAAACACACATACAAATTATTCTTTATGGAAATTTGTTAGACAAAAAAAAATACGAAAAAAGGTTACTAAAACTACAGCAAATCGATAACTGCACGCCTCCATAAAAGTGCCAAAATGCAGCAACAAATAATGTGTTTGTCATTATGACTCCAATGAACATTAAAATACATACTCGTTCGTACTGTGTACTCGTATACTCAATGAGAATTTGACAATAAATTAGAAACCACTTAATGAAACAAGCCATAATGACCACTTCAAAATAAATGAAAGTGAAGTGATAGAAAATATTCTGGTACAGGATATGAATGTATTAAATATTGCATAAATGGGAAAAGAATAATAACAATAAAAAAAACCTATAAATATTAAACCACTAAATGTAGAATCATGCAAAAGTAATGATTAAAACTTTGAAACAAAAAAAAAAAAATCTGCGGGATACTTCAAATATACACAAACACACATTCAAATAACTATTTTCATGGAACTAGTGTTAAATGGATTCTCTATAAAACAATCTTTAGTACACGTACGTAGTTGAAGTAACGTGGGCTGTTCATAAATTTACTCTCATTTGATAATGTTCGATTATTCGTATTCTTAGTCTGCAGTTTTACACAATGAATTTTGTCATTGTCATGTCATGACAGCGATGCTACAATTTAGTTTTTTCTCTACTCTTAGTGAGAAGCTGGGAAAGTGTTTTAAAAGAATCTCTTAAATGCGGGTTGTATTATTGCCGATTATTGGTATTAATTCTGTTTCTTTTTTTTTACTTTTTATCAATTATAAAAATGCTTAGTGTTGCATACAAAGATTAAGAATAAACGTTATTAAGTTTTATGTGTGTCAATGATGTGAGCAGCAAAGTTATTATTAATGTAGTTTTCAACAGGAAATCGCTAATTTAAAAATAAATATTTTCGTCAATGAAAGTAAAAGAGCTAATAATGCATTGAAACTCATTTAGTTAAATCTGTCTGTCTGTTTGTGTTCGCATCACGTAAAAACTACTGGATGGATTTTAACAAAATTTTGTGAGGAGGTACCTTAGCATCCTTGTTCTAATGTAGGATAATTTTTTCTAAGAGAAAGTGGAGAAGAAGCAGTGAAAGTACCTCTTTTTGTCTTACAGATTTAAAGGTACTGCAGTACTTTAAAACATCTTTTAATTGTATAAGTCGGATATTTAAAACACGGTTACTCAACAGATGGCGCTGTTTTTAAGTAATGACAAAATATGAATTTGTATTTGATTTGTGT
Organism: Phasia obesa; assembly: GCA_949628195.1. NCBI lineage: Eukaryota > Metazoa > Arthropoda > Insecta > Diptera > Tachinidae > Phasia > Phasia obesa. Next base: position 25,115,159 of record OX451219.1, on the reverse strand, counting down.
TTTTATTTTGTGTAATGACAATGTTATTAAAATATTTTAAACACCTTTTACACAGCTTTACAATAATTTTTCGAATTTTATACAAATTTTAGAATTTTATCCAGGGTTGGGTACCTTTATAGTAAATACATAAACCATAACTGAAGCATTAAAAAAGTAAAAGTCTTAGAATTGGTGTGGAATACTCTTATAGCCAAATCGAGGAAAATAAATACGACGTGGTGGGTACAGCTACGACGTGGCGGACATAGCTACGACGTGGCGGGCACAGCTAGTATGCAGTATAGTATAAGTGCAAAACTAAAGGGTGTCCCATAAAATAAATAATTTTGGCTATATTATGAACATTACTATGCAGCCGTTTGATTATTACACAGACTATGTTTTATTGTGTCCACTATAATAAGGAATAAGAAAAGGGTGTCCCAATAAGCTACGTGAATTAGATAATACGGCCTTATCTATTGAAACGCAACAAACAGACACTGAAAAAAATTTAGACACATAGAATTGTTTTATGACCGCTACAACAATTACACTGTGGAACAAATTCAAGTTAGCAAAAGTTTGGTCGATTCTAGTTCGAATTTTTTTTTAATCGACTTTCGAACTTTGCAGTCAAATGCCGACCCGAAATGGTTACAGTTGCCTTTCGCAAAAAAAAATATGAGTTGGAAGCACTCCATAATCAATAAATTTGTTTAGTAATAATTCTATTTACCTCGAAATGAGCTTGGTTTTCTATAAAAAATATGATTGACTAGATGTGCCCACACACATTGTTTGCGTCCTGACAATATTTTGTTTTATTTTGCTTTGAAAGTAATCCAAACCAAATTTTAAGACTCTTACGCATTTATTTTGTATAAAGGTACCCATCCCTGGATAAAATTTTAAAATTTATATAAAATTCAAAAATTATAAAAATTATAATTTTTATAAAAATAATTTGTATAAAAGTATTTGTTCCACAGTGTTATCAAATACAAAATAGAAATTAATTTAAATTAATTCTATGGATCCTTTAAATTTAAAGGATCCATAGAAGTCCAAATTTTGACATGCTTGGCATCTTTTATTTTTTGAGTCGTAATAGGCTGCCACTTAAGGCTTACACAGGTTCTGTGTTTCTATATGACCATGGTGCAGTAATAAGCAAACTCTTCAAATAATACAGGGTGTATACTACTAAGGCGTAAGTATGACCGATATGGTCAGTTTTTTATTTTTTTTGAAAATGTATGCTTGCAGATTTCTTTCATTAAAATTTTTAATTCTAAAATGAAGCCCATCTGACTGCCCTTCGTTTAATTTGAAGTCATTTTTACTTTACCATACGTAGTATAGTAATTATGAAAAAATTTGAGGTCGGGATTTCGACAAATTTATACTTTTTGAGGTCCCCTGAATCCATTTTGGCTATTTTCGCGATGATGTCTCTGGGTGGGTGTGTATGCCACTATTTTTGTGGAGTTTCTACAGGTCATACCGTTTGACATATCAAAATGAAATTTAGTATGTGCCTTTGGTATATAGAGGTGAAGAGCTGTATAATTTTTAAGCATATAAGGGAGGGGGCAATGGGGTAGTTTCTTTACCCCCAAATTTTGTGAACGCTCTACAAATCATACCGTATGACATATTAAAACTAAATTTAGTATCTGGCTTTGGTATATGGAGATGAAGAGTTGTGTAAATTTTGGATATAATCGGGAAGGGGCAAGGGGTAGTTTACTTACTCACACATTTTGTAAACGCCTTACAGGTCATACCGTATGATATATCAAAATGAAATTCAGTATGTGCCTTTGATTTATGGAGATGAAGAGCTGTATAAATTTTGGGCATAACCCGGAAGGGGTAAGGGGCAGTTTACTTAACACCCTAAACCGAAAATAATTAATTTTTCGATTCGAATATACTTTGAACTTTTATTCTTTATGTAATATATCTATTAAAATATCTGCTTCCATTGGGTATGGTAAATTTGAGTGTAGTCCACTCCAGTTTTATTTTTTTGCAAGAATATTTACTATAAAACTAATGCTTCAACTTATACTTTTTCTATTTTGAAAGTGAAAGTTTTTGCTTTTGCAATTCGATAAGTTATTATTACGATCGCTGAATAACAATATGTCATATTTCCTTCCATGAATTTCGATACATGGCAGTAGAATTTATCAAAATAATTTTATAGAAAAACAATACGAAAAAGAAGAAATTGATAAAAGAAAATTTCACTTTCAATAAAATTTAAATTTTTGTTTATTTTCGCCTTTGAATAAGAGAATGAAGAAAAATGAATCGATTGAAATAGAAAGTATCCGGCTGTGTTGGAACCCCAAATAGAAAGTAAAATTTTTCCGTCAATTGAAAAGAGATCGAAAACTAGAGGCGTTTACTTGTGCACCGAACAAAAGATTGTGGTTTTCAATAAAACCCAAACAAATTGCAATCATATCGCAATGCAATGATCTAATATTCATCCGTTTTCCACTATTTAAGGTGTTTCAATTATTGTGTGTTTCGAATGTATGAAAGAAAGAAAAACAAAATATATGTAGTTCAAAAAATCACAGCAACAGTGAGTGAAAGTAGATTGGTGATTTATTTCCTTAGAAATGCATCAAATGAGGAAAGGATGCCTACAGTTTCACCTACCGGAAATGGTTTTTACACTAAAATTAAATAGAAATTTTTAAAGTTTTTACGCGTTTTTTGTTTTCAATGGTAAAGTTATAATTTATTTATTTTTATTTTGCTGCAGAAAATCTATAGAATTTTCCAATTCTCATATTACCAAGTGAAAGTAAAATCAATTAATTGTGTTTTTATAATTTACCTTGATTGTTGTTGTGTTCAAATAGAGCCCTTATATTTTTGTAGCCCAATTGTAGAGATTTATGAATACGAAGAATTTCGCAGAGTTGTACTTTTAAGAACTTGTAGTTTAAATTATAAGTTTAGTGCATTAAACACATATGTAGCATACAGCGACCACACTGCTACACGACTACAAATGACGTTGCCGTGTAGTCAGCTATTGAATTATATTGAAGACGACAGTTACTTACATCAAAACTATTAAAATGTTGTAGGAAAACATATTTTTCTTAAAAAAAAAATATCGTTTTCAAAAAATACTTTTATCAAAACAAATAAATATATTTGCTCAAAACCTTTTGAGTGTAAATGCATTTCTATTTCAATTTTGTGACATGTTCTTGTGTTGAATAAAATAAAATTGCGGCAAACAAAAATAGAAATTAGCCTAAGTTGGCTACAGCCACAACGGTGGTCATGTAGCCCTGTAGCTATGATGTCGTTAAAATAATCGTTTTCTATAAACGTTTGTATATTAATTTAGACATTTTGTAGCCGGTAGCCTGCTGTTGTATATGTGTTTCATGCATAAGTAAAAAAACTGACATCTGAACTTATGCTTAAAAACCTTGACCTGAATAAAAAAATAAAATACAATACCTTTTTAAGGTTAAGACTCCAATACCTATGAAGCTGATGAATTTTCTCCAGAGTTTTTGGCTAGAATCGAATCCACCACCATCAGACTAATGGACTAGCACACTACCAGTAACCAGTTTCTAGAGCCACACCTAATTTAAAGAAACAATAACGGACTTTTTGTTTCCCCCGGGGGCATTTTATTGTCTAGTTGACTTCTTCACATACACCAATGTGACATCAATGCTCCCGGGGTACATGGGGTAACCTGTCCTAGAGAATAAGAACCTTTGCGGTCCGAAAGTCTAATACCATGGGAACCGGTATCCTCACAGGAACTTCCTTAATTTATTTGACTGGTTATTGATGAGGCTCTTCGAGGAGTAACATGGTGGATATGATTTGGATCAAAATCGCAGGAAGGGTGATTTATCCGGTGTGTAAAGAGCTTAGAAGGTACATAGCGAACAAGGCGTATTAGCATTGGCCCGGTCAGCCACTTTCTGATTTTGATACTTTTTGGCTACAGAAGCAAAAGTATTCGCATTGTTTTCTCCCAGCGTGTGTCGACTGCTATTTAGTTAAGCCAACACGCCAGGCACTGACGTAAGTCTGTATCACAAAGGACTGGCTAGGGCCTAAAATTTAAAGAAAAATTATTTTTAGATCTAAACTTTGTTCAAACAACAACATGGACCGGTAACCCCCAGAGATTTTCCCAACAGATGAAGCTTCACCCATATGGCAGCTACAAACTGTCAAAATTCAGAAGTACTTACTGAAAGACCACGTAAATAGCTACAAAAAATTCTGAAGAAGGTTGTAGCAAAATTTTTACCGACTTCTTTAAAATGTATCACCCAATTGGTAAACAAATACTTTTTCAAATTTATGAAGTAGTTAGAGGATATGAACTGTAGCCTACTTAGGAATAATTTATTTGTATAATTAAATTTTTTAAATGTAATTCATTTAAAGATTTTCGGAAATGTTTCTGACAATATTAAACAGTAATGGAAATAATATGTAGTAAGCTCGATTGTATTAAAACTTCACACAACTGTAGAGGGGACGTAGTCGATCTTAAGTTTTGAATTATGACTTTATAGTACTTAGGGAATCGACAAATTCAAACCGTTGCCCATTTTCTTGTTTTATTCTGAATATAAAAATTTTTAATTTTAGCTATTTTTATAGTTGGGAGATATTTTACTTTAAAAATTAAAACTTTTATATTTTAACCAACTTGTTGTAGATATTCGGTACAAGCAGAACCAATCCAACCATCCAATTTCTCTTGAACTGAAATCTATTATTTTAAAATTCAAAAAAAAAAAATACAATTTACAAATTCGTAGCAGACTTTTTGCAAAATGTAAACAAACTAATTTATTTTATTTATTTATTTTAAGTATTTGAATATAAAATCCTTACAATAATAATTAAATAATTTAGAATAAGATAAAATAGTTCAATAAATTCTTTCTAAACGGATCAGCATCTGAATAATTTGTATGGAGAACTTGAAGATATATCGGTGTCCAGTAGCGGGTAGAACGGCGAGGAAAATTAAAATTTGTATTACTAAGACAAATTCTGATATGACATCACCATTTATTAATTTCTATAAAAACGCCTCATTAAGCATTGTCCTTCGGCTTAACCCCGGGGGTTCTAATTGTCACTGCAGGAATGGCAAATACTTTGACTCGGTTCACTCGGGGAAAATAGGGGCACCAGACGCTAGGGTTCCTAGAGCCTAAATCTGGAAGAAAAGGTCTGTGTGTTAAAACATACGGATCCTTTACGTGGCCCGACCAGTGCCCAAAGGACTGGTACCACGAGAATCAGTGGCCTCACAGAGAGCCTATCCTCTCTGTGACCGGTTATTGGTGAGGTCCCCTTCGAGGGTACACGTGGTGGTTGTGGTTTAAGATCGATTTATGTAGGTAAGGTGCAAGGTCGATCAAGTGTGCTGTTGCGCTCTCAACAGACGGAGTTTGGATAGTCTCCAACCCCTAAGCAAGAGGTTATAATGTGGATCTAGGCTTGCCTTGGAAAGGCTTGCCATATTATATAAATTGCTACTCATTGTGACTGTATCACACACAAAAAGCGATTGGTGGCAATCGTAAAGTGTTGTTATACTACACAATGGGGGCGCTAGTCTACGCCTAAGTTTTACTCGGTGGTAAGACCACCGTGAGGTAAGGACGAGTAGGTAGGTACTCACGTTAATATTGTTCCACACAATTGTCCTTCGGCTTTTTAAAGTAGGCTGTTTGATGATAACCAGTCTTGCTAAATACGCCGGAAGATTAAAACCATGACCACGGAATAAAATTCTTAAGGTTTAAATTAAATTTTCACTATTGCTGTAAAATTGTTTTTTAAAAATTTTATAGAAATTTATACCCTTAATAGTTTATAAAAAAATAATAGAATTGATTAATGCAAAACCCAGAAAAGTTTAAAAAATTCCCAAAAAATGTGATTTTTCAATATTTTTTATTTTTGTTGTATTTAAAACAAAATTAGATCCAGTAGAAATTGAACTAAGCGTTTATAAACTATAGATTTATAACCAATATTTTTCCCAAATTTCCCACTGTGCAACGACTTAAAAAACTAATATTTCATAGCTTATTAAAATCATTTATATTTGCAATTAATTCCAACCCCACACTTTAAAACATTTTACTGGAAATTTAATCCTAATAAAATTTTCATTACTTAAAATCAACAAAAATTTATCATCATCTATTTGTCTATTTCAAAATAAATTTTTGAATAGGTAAAATTTCTATATATTTATTATTAACTGATCTTGATAAACACTTGCCAATAGAACAATAAACCTGCTCAATTTAGTAGCAAAATCTCGAATAACTTTTGTCCTTTTCACAATCAAAAGTTATGAAAGTAAGAGCATCAGTTAAGACTTCTTCGCAAAAAAAAAAGGTTAACATATTGATTTTGTATTGAAATGAACATTAAAGATGGCCAAATTAATGATAACGACATACACATATTCAATTTAATGATTTCCTTAAGAATTTAAAATAAATAAAAAATGAAAAGTGAGATTTAAAAAATAAAGAATAAAAAAAAAACATTTGACAATTTTTCCACAAGTGTTCAAGATTTTTAAAGATAAAGTTTCTTTTATTGTTTGGTTTAGCAACTGGAAAAGACAATAAGAAATTTAGTTCTTTACGGAAGTGTACTCCGTTCTCAAGATCAGCATAGAACAAACAACCCACACACATTCAAGAGAAAAAGAGAATTGCTAACGCTGGTCTTTTGTGGTTAGATTTTTTAAGGTGCTCTTTCTTTTAACGGGCAGTGTCAAGAAAATTGTCAATTGCTTGTAACTTGACATTTGCAACTCAATTTACAGCAGCAGTTCCCATCAGCCAACAGATGTTGTCTAAATCAAATACAATTATGCAAACGAAACTCTGAATCCTTTTGAAATTGTTCAAAAGGACTAAATGTATTAAATACGATTTTTATTTTGTGCAATTCGGCTGCAATGCATTGCATTAGTATGAGTCTTTAAGCCTCATCATCAGCACTTGTTTTTGTTTTTATTAAAAAAAGGATCGATCTCATAGTCTTTAAATAATCTTTAATACTGACAAAAACAACAACAACAAAAAGAATAAAAAAAAGAATTATGAAACTAAATACTTTTGGTAATTTTCATTTATCTCCAGCAGGTTGTCTACCTAAACTCTTAAGAACCACAAGTAATTTAAAGATCTTTTGCCGGACATATAAATACCAGATCTTTTGTTTTAATTTGTATCCTTTTGTGGCCTTCGCAATGTAGAAATCTTGCACAATATTTTGTTGGCCATTGTTTGATTTTTATGTGACCATTTTTTTTCTATACTCAAGAAAAAAGGAATCCTTTTCTGTTATAAGAAACTCTTTTGTTTCACTGTCTAAAAAGTATTTATTATTTTTTTATTTTTTTTTTGTTTATTGGCTGCTGGAACGAAATTTCGCAACATGTCCTGCCATAATTGATGATTTTCTAGTTTTATGACCCCTTTGTTTATTGGTAATAATCTTCTCTCTATGTATTTTCCAATAGACAATAGTGATTGGCGGTCTATTGCTTCGTAAGTTCGATTTTGCTGTGATCATTAATTTCCTTTCAAAAAAATTTAAAATAATTTCATTATTTAAAAAAAAAAAAATAAATTAGTCAAGTGCGAGTTAGACTCGCACACGTAGGGTTCCGTACTATGTTCAGTATAATTTAAAAATTCCAGTTGTTTATTTCTTTATGTCTTATGGGACACCCTTAAATTTTAAAATTAAAGTAATATTCGCGAAAATTGCATCATAATTAGAACACCCTTTAAATTTTAATATATAATTCATTTAATAGCGGCCATGGTAATACACTTTCTATTAAAATATCAGGAGCCTACCTATTGCGGTTAAAAAAATAAGGTAATATTCGTGAAAAACACGTTACTAATGGACACACTTCAATTTAAAGTATTTGTTATAGCGGCCGAAGTAACATATCTACTGTAAACATTTCAAGAGGGTATCTATTACGGTTTATAAAATCATGTCACTGTCGGAACACCCTTTAATTTTATTATTCATTATAGTGGCCATGGGAACTTACTTTCTATAAATATATTAAGAGTCTACTTATTGCGATTAAAAAATAAGTCACTATAAGTGAAAAACATGTCACTGTCGGAACACCCTTTAATTTTTAGTAATTGTCATATCGGCCGTGGCAACGCATCTTCTGTACAAAATTTCAAGAGTCTACCTGTTACGGTTCAAGAAATAAGGCTTTATACATGCAAATCACGTCACTGGCGGAAAACCCTTTAATTTTTATTATTTGTTATAGTGGACATAGTTATACACCTCCTGTAAAAATTTCAAGATTTCACCTATTCATTCAAAACTTAGGATATATACATGCAAATCACGTCACTATTGGAACACCCTTTAATATTTAAGTTCTATTTTGTATACTTGCTTATAAAACAAACATAGTTTTAATTACAGTCTGCAAATTGTAAGTGGTTTCCTCTTACAGCTCAAAAAAAGACATAAACGTAAATAACACGTCACTTTTGCAACACCCTACGTTTTAGTATTTTTTGCTATTGTGGCCGCAGTTATACACTTTTGGTAAAATATTCAAGAGTCTACCTATTATAGTCCAAAACTTAGGCCTTACACATACAAAGCACACCACTATCGGAACACCCTTTAATTTTTAGGTTTGTTTTTTTTTTGGCTTGTTTATAAAGCGAACTAAGTTTTAAATACTGTTTGTAAGAAATAAACACATATTCGTAAATAACACCTTTCTATCGGAACACCCTATAAGTTTTAATATTTGTTGCTATAGCGGCCATAGTTATACACCTTTGGTAAAATTTTCAAGAGTCTACCTATTATGGTTCAAAACTTAGACCTTATACATGCAAATCACACTACTATCGAAACACCCTTTAATTTTTAGGTTTATTTTTTTATACTTGTTTATATAGCGAACTAAGTTTTAATTACTGCTTACATATTTTTAGTGTATGCCTCTTACAGCTCAAGAAATAAACACATATTTGCGAATAACACCTCTCTATCGGAACACCCTATAAATTTTAATATTTGTTGTTATAGCGGCCATCGCTGTACACCTTCTGTGAAAATTTCAAGAGTCTACCTATTATGGTTCAAAACTTATGCCTTATACACGCATTTCACACCACTATCGGAACACCCTTTAATTTTTAGTTTTAATTTTTTATACTTTTATATATAGTGAACTAAGTTTTAATAACTGTTTGTAAATTTCAAGTGTATCCCTCCTACAGTTCAAGAAATAAACACATTTTCGTAAATAACACCTCTCTATTGAAACACCCTATAAGTTTTAGTATTTGTTGCTATAGCGGCAACAACTATACATCATCTGTGAAAATTTCAAGAGTCTACCTATTACGGTTCCAGAGATAAAAGGCGCTGACAGACGGACAGACGGACAGACGGACAGACGGACAGACATTGTAGCGAAAACAATAGGGTTTCGTTTTTACACTTTGTGTACGGAACCCTAAAAATCAAGATGATCCTTGAAAATACTTTCAAGCCTTGAAAACTGTTGACATTTATACTTCCTGCATTAATATAAATACTAACTTTACGAAAACTGTTGCTTCAAAAAATAACTTTTTCTCTGAAAACCATACGAATCTCTGATTTGAAGGTTTCCATATTATTGCTGAAAGAGCCCACTACTACTGCTATTCCTAGGTGGTGTCTTTGTTCTGCACAATTACAATTTTTTTTATTATCGTAGAGGAGATAATGAAGCAGATCACTAACTTTATGGGTTCCTTTTTGAAACCCTTCGGTCCTCAGTGATTTCAGGCAGTTTGGCGCTACCACTAGCCTTTACATTCAACAGTAGTGATTCAAAAATTTCGACTGTTATCTGTCTACCTTCTGCCTTATCACAGAGTCTTTAGAAGCTGCTGCTATTCTGTGGTATCCACATTTACCATATGTTTGGCCGTGGTTCTAAGTTAGTGCAGGACATGCACACAATATATGCGCCACCTTCTCAGCCTCTTTCAAGCTCAGTCTGCAACTATTATCTTGTTAGATTTTCATTATACCATTTGTCACTGCTACTCTGGGTTATGGTCCACAGAAATTCATAGCAGATGCTCTTTTTGCTAGTTGGTCTGCTATTTTCATCCCAGCTGTGCCTATGTGTCCTTTAATCCATATTAACGTCAGCTCATTACTCAAGGCATACCTGTTAAATTTTGAAACACATTCCGCCACTAGATTAGAGTACATTTCCACTTGCTTCATGCATTTTATAACCGACTCGTTGTCAAGTGCAATGAGAACTATTCTTCTAAGTACCAGGTTTTCCAACAGGTGATCAAAAGTATACAGAAACCCAAGCAATTCTGCCTGGTAAATGGAAACTTCCCCAAACGTAGACTGCAGCATAGGTTCAGCACAGGGGAGTATACACCTACTCCTGCTCCTGCTCTACCGTCAATCAGGTCCCCTTAAGTAAAGATGCTTATGTCGTTTTCCAAACACTCATTTTTTTTTAAGACTACACTACCCCTGTCTAGCTTTTCACTTGTCTGCAGAAAACACACAGGGTCTTTTGGCGGGAATCGAACCCGCAACATTCAGACTGATAGACTAGCGCTCAATAAGTGTCAGATGCAGACTTACGACAATTTTTCTTCTTCTCTTGCGTTCCACCGGCTTTTGAGCTTTTCTAAGGTTAGGTAAGCCAACAAAAGAGAGTAAGTTTGCGTAACTGATCCCTTATTCTAAGGTTTCAGCACGTGTGTGTATGCAGTGCTGGGTCTTATGGCATCTAAATCGATTCATATTTTAGACATAATATTGTTTCATGTCATCTGCATATCAGATTTAATTTTTAGCTTGTATTTGGTGCTGTTTTTCTTGCTTTACTTAGTGCAAACATTCAGCGAACTAAGTTCCCTTTATACTGTTTCTCAGCGTACATGTGGATTCTGGCCTTCAAGCCTACGCTTCTGTAGCAATGCCTTCCTAGGTAACGATTGTTTCTATTCCATAGTTTTCATAGGGTACGAGTTTCCAGATTCTCACATTTCCGGAGTATTAACCTTTTTACTCATGCCGAGGCTGGCAGTTCTGCTTCGTTTGATTCTCAAGTCGCTAGAGGATTCTTCTCTTTTGTAGGAAGATTAAATCAATGTTTTCTCATTTTTCTATTACCTCAAATACTTCTTTCCGAATTCTTCACTTGCGGAGTCATTACTTGCAACATTTTTTTCACTGGATTTACTTCACAGATTTATGTCCTGCAAAGTGAGGAGGCACGTCTCTTTGAGTGCACGCCCTACCAGAAGCCCAACCTCTAAGGTAAATCTTGATTTAATTTAAAGGTCTACTTTGAGCCAGGATCCACATATTACTGTTCAAGCTATACATACCTTGATAAAAGTAGTAGATTACTTCAGTCCATCAAATCACCAACTAGGCGTAGGCATATTGGTGGTCTTCAAGGCGAAGATTAAGACAGGGGTCTAAGCGAGAATGAAAGTTAAACACAAAATAAAATTAAAAAAACATTTCTTATAATGATAGAATACCTTGGAACTACTGTTTTTGTTTTAATTATGGGGCTTGTTTATTTGACAGCGCTTTTGTTTGAAGTTGTGGACGTATTATTTCATTTCCTACAACAATGAATGAAGAAACCATTTTTATACTATTTTTAAACAGTTTTGGACAAGAATGTATTAGATATTTTCAATTAAATTTATTTAATAAAAGTTCTTTTTTAATTTTATTTTTATATGTTGGAGAATTCTGCTAAATCATTTTTGCGAACTTGATCTTAAACTAAAATTTGTTTAATATTCTAAACACGCTCTCTCCAACCTTAGGAAATTAAAACAAATTTGTTACAATTTTTTTTATTAATAAACAACTACAGCACAATCTTAAGAAGTTTATTATTAAATATATTTGTAGTTTAACTATAAGATTACCTCCACATAAATACAAACTATAAAATCACGTAACATAAAATCCCACTTAAGTACACTTTAAATACAGGATACACGAAGGATACGATACTTCACACAACGACGATATAAAACAACAAAACGCCGATAGACCATGGAAGAAAACATTCGGAAAGACGCCTAATGTTGTGGGTTTTAAATGATAGAAATCATAAAAAGAGCATCTTCAAATGGCACTTGCTTTGATTTCAGCTGAATAAAAAAAAAAAAATGCAGCTATAAAATTTTAACAGGCCAAGTGAACATAAAGGATACTTACAGCAGCGTTTAAATGTCACACATCTTTAGTACATATGGAAACAAGTGACAATAATCTGCCAACAACAAGCTATTGCGGAAGTCAATATGGTTTAACAATGAATTTTATGCTCTCAATTCCCAGCGAAGATTTTTTGAACTGTTAAGAATTTTCATTTTATTGCGTTTTCTGAAAAAAGTACAGAGATGAGAGGTAATCTCTTTCGGGAGTCGTTTTCAAAAGAAATATTTTTGTATTATTTTTAAATAACCATTACGAGTGAACGTCGTCTTCTCGCTGGACCTGTAACTGAATAAAATGAGATTTGAGGTTAGAGGCATTCCATTATCCACATTTTTGTTCTTTTCATATTTTTGTTTAAATAGACTATACTCACCAATATTCTATTTGCCGTCGTCGACACAATACGACGACGTTTTGTGTCGACAGGCTTAAATTGGTTTTCCCTTTGTCAACTTCAACATTCCGCGATGACTGTTTATTTTTATTTGGAATTTTGTAAGAATATGTGACGTCGAAATTATGTTGTGTCGACGACGATTTTGTCGTTTTGGTTTTTATAAACGATTTGGAAAAAAACAGGTAAGACTGCTATATTCTGACATGTCGAATCTTATATACCCTTAACCATAGTAATGCTAGATATGTTTCTTTGAAAATTTATTGTAATTTTTTTTTTAATTTTTTTATAAATTTTTTGGAAAATTTTTTTCAAAAATTTTTTTTTTAAATTTTTTTGTAAATTTTTTCTGAAAAATTTTTTTTTTTTGTAAAAGTTTTTTTTTATAAAAATGAGGAACTACCTGCAATCTATATTGCATTAGAATGGTTGGTTAAAGCAAAAAATCTTTAAAAAAATTTCCTCATATTGACCCCCCCCCCCTAATCTTATATAACCTTCACCAGAGTAATGCTAGATATGTTTCTTTGAAAATTTATTGTAATTTTTTAAAATTTTTTTTTTTATAAATTTTTTGGAGAATTTTTTTTTTTTTAATTTTTTTGTAAATTTTTTATGAACATTTTTTTCGAATTTTTTTGTAAAAGTTTTTTGTTATAAAAATGAGGAACTTCCTACAATCTATATTACATTAGAATGGTTGGCTAAAGAAAAAAATCTATAAAAAAAATTTCTTTTCCTGTGCGTGTGAATTTCTCCTCTTAACTCATTTACACAATCTTTTGGCTAACTGTGAATCGGAAAGGCAAATCCGTGGGGTTTAATTTGGTTGCATTTATCGAAAACTTAAGTAATAACAATTTTAATTTTTAAAAACATAAAAAATAAGTTATCGAAGTTAAATAGATTACTTAGCACTAGGGTTTCCATCAACGAATCATGTGGCAATAAGGAAAAGGTGCTTAAGTCTGATTTTTAAGTTTTTCTGATTTGGAAAAATATCTTGTAGTTAAGCTTTGTTCCAAATGCGACATTTAAAAAAATTAAGCAGAAAGTCATTTCGCTATAACCTCCTGAAAAATGGTACGAAATAATAGAAACTTTTCAATTAAGTACTGGAGATTACAAAGTTGTTAGTAACTTAAATTTTGCTTAAGTCGACTAAGCACTTATTCCTTATTGCCACATATATATTTAAGATCATTATAATTTTGGATCAATCTGACAACACATTCGACCTCGATTGCTACTAACATTAAAGATCATTACGATTTTTATTATTTATTAAATGTCGGCACTGCTCTTACTGGCCTATCTGTTTCAAAAGGTCGTCGTTAGATTCAGCGTTTTAAAAAAGTAAAGTTGTAGTATTCATGAACGACCTAGTTCAGTTGAACTAATCTCTTAACTGACCTAAGTGAGCTGATCACCAAACTGAGCTCATATCAGCTCCTTAGTTCCATTTAGCTTGTTTGTTCATTTCAGACCCTTACTTCAGTTCAGTTAATTAGTTCCGATCAGCTCACTAGTTCAGTCAGCTAATTAGTGATTTTCCAAAAACGCACCCTATTGTTTTCTCTACAATGAGTGGCCATCTCCCATATACTCTTTTATACTTGCTTATACAGCGAACAAAGTTTGAATTACCCTATAAGTTTTAGTATTTGTTGCTATAGCGGCCACAGTTATACAGCTATATGTAGAAATTTCAAGAGTGTTCCTTTTACGGTTACAGAGATAGAAGGCGCTGACAGACGGTCAGACATTGTTGCAAAAACGATAGGGTTAGATTTTTGCCCTTTGGGTACGGAACCCTAAAAAGACCCATTAGGCCAATTTTCACTCGACTTAGTCACCAATAAGGATGGTAAAAAAGATGGTGATTGATGAAAAAACAACATGCAAATCCTAAATAGTTTTGTGAACAATTTACAATATATAAAATGTTTGCTGGGTTATGGATACATCAAAAATGATCTTGAAATCTTAATTAATTTGTTGCGAACAACAACAATAGGTTTTTAATAACATAAACAACTACGTGGTTTTGATTATAAACAACAAAAAAGTATTTTTTATTTCACATTTTAGATCCTGTAAATGCTGTATTATCCTCTTTCCGAAGCTGTGTATGCCTTCCAAAAGTAAAATCTCTGCATGTGAATGAATTTTATTCCCATGTATGAGTCTACTTTATGTATTGGATTTTATTATTCGATTCTGGACTATTATTGTCTGCAATTGATTGCAGGTTGTTTAATTTTTCCATACGCAGCGGTATTTTGTTTTTTATGTTTGTGTGACACTTAAACATTTTTGTTATTTTTTGCTCTCAGATTTAGTTGTTCTTTTGGCTCCTAAAATATGCGCCGTTGTTGTTTTTATTGCTGTGTAAGAAATTCGTTCCTTTCTGGATATTTTTATTTCCGTTTTATTTTAACCACAAACCCACTTAAGCAGTTTTTTATAGTCGTCTTAATTTAATTTTTTTTTTATTTTTCGTTTTGTTATTTTTTCGCTTACCGCTACGCGCCTATTTGCAGGAGGAGAAATTTTGTAATTTGTGTGGCACTTGTGACACATTTTTAGTTGTTGGTTAGATGTGAGTATGTCACTTCTAGAGGGTATGTACTCGTATTTCTTAAATGTTTGTTTAAGGATGACAAAGGTTGGATGAGGATAAGGACAAGTGTCTGTTTATGTTGTTATGGCTCATTTGGAGAGTTTTATGCATTTTAGGTTTAAGTGCATGTGTTTAGCAATCAAATTGTTTGTTTTGTATCACATTTATTATTTTTTTTTCAGCTATAAAAATAGTTTTGCATTAGTCTTGTATATATTTGTGACTTTATATTATATTAAAAAAAATTATTTAAAAAATAAAAGTAAAATATAATAAAAAATAAAATGTTTACGAAACTCTTGTGTTACGATAATATGCGATATTTATTTTTTAGAAGACAAAAAAAAAACATAAAAAATCTGGAGTTCCCTAAACTCAACTTTACCATACAGATATTTTTATGGATATATTACATAAAGAATAATATTTCTATAATATTTTAATAAATCATATTATTTTACTCAATTTTTGAAATAAATTTTTCGTAACAGCCAATATTTTACCTCTTTTGAAGACAATAGATTAAAAAAAAATATATTTTAAATCATCCCATTAACGATTTTCATTTAAATTAAATTAATTTTAAATATAAAAAAAATTCAAGTGCTGTTGAACATTCCCCCCTCATCACAGTTGATAAGAGCGAAATTACTTAATTTTCAAAAATACCTCACAGTACACAGTGGGAGATTTTGGATAAAAACAGAAATGGAAATAAGTCTATAGTTTAATTCTCAATGATATAGAAGTGTATTAGTTTCAAATTTCTAGCATGTACGAGTAGACCTTAGGTTGATGACGTCATATTGTCGTATTGTTTAAAAAATTTAAGTTTCGATTATTAACTTGATTTCTATACAAAACTAGCTGTGCCCACATACGTTGTGTGTGTCGATTTTGCTTTGAAAGTAATCCACAACAAATTTTAAGACTCTCACGTACACGGTGTTCGCCTTGAAGATATACCCGTATTGCCACCATTTTGGTAAACATTAGTCTTGACAGTTCATATTTGGCAGTCGTGAAGCAGACACGTGACAAATTTATTATGCAAAAATATTCGATAAACCAATGTCTTTTAATTGTCGTAAATTCAATCAGCGATTACTGTGACGATGAGAAAGTTACGTGAAATTTTTGGGAGAAACAACGTGCCAACAAAACACACTATTTATCGAGTAGAGAATGATTTCGAGGGTCTGTAGGTGATCGGCCCAAGCATGGACCACAACGTACTGCAAGATCGGAGGAATGATTTGACCTTACTTCTTTGAAAATGATAACGGTGTTACGGTTACTGTGAATGGGGAGCGATATCGTGATACGATTAAAAACTTTTTTACGCCACAACTGCATGCTTTGGGCTTGATTACCATGTGGTTCAACAAGACAGTGCCACATCGCATACAGCCAGGATTACAATGGAATTACTGCGAGTTACTACTCCCCAGGAAGATATACTTACCTTGCCGGCGGATACCCTGTATTTACTTTATATAAAGTTACTCACCAATTCCTCGATAAAATTCTAAAATTTATATAAAATTCAAAAAATTATTGTAAAGCTCTGTAAAGGCTGTTTAATTCCACAAAGTAAGTAAAAAATACAAATCAAATACAAATTTTTATTCAATTGGCAGTAAGTAATTCATGTTTGGTCATTATATTGAAGCAGCGCCACCTGTTGAGCAACCGTGCTTAAATTATCTCGCTTTCAATTCATAGTTTGTCATTATTTTTAAACAACGCCCTCTGTTGTGCAATCCTGCTTAAAATATCCCGTTTTCAAAAATAAAAGATGCCTTAAATTATGCAGTACCTTTATATCGGTAAAAAAAAAGTCGGAGTACTTTCACTGCTTTTTCTCCACTTTTTCTTGGAAGTAAGATAGTTTTGCAGAAAAATGGATCCTATATTGGAATCAGGTACCGCCTCACAAAATTTTGTTAAAATCCATCCAGAAATTTTTGCAAAAAAAAGAAAGACAGACTGACTGACAGGAAATGAGTAACTATTTTATTATATTTATATATATACGATCTGTACCCGCCTCTTCGTGAGCGTCCTAGCTATATTTTGTTCGATTTTGCTTTAAGAGCAATCCACACCAACAACCCTTACTCTTTTAGTGCCGCCTTAAACTATGCTTCAGTTATGGTTAGGTATTTACTTTACAAAACAGCGCCATCTGTTAGGGGTTAGTGCTTCAGTTATGGTGTATATATTTACTTTACTACTTAACTGCGTACTTTCACCGCTTTTTTGCGGAAAAAAAGTATCCTTTATTGGAACCAGGATACTAACGTACCTCCTCACACAATTTTGTTAAAATCCATCCAGAAGTATTTACGTGATGCGAAGGCAAAAATGCAGACAGATAGACGGAAATGAGCTACTATTTTATTATATGTATAGATTACATATATAAGCTGTTGGTTGTATCGCTCAGTTTTTTTTTTTGTGCCCATTAGGCTAGCAGGTAGTGTGCTTGTCTACCAATCTGGGTCGTGAATTCATTTCCCAACAAAGTCTCTGGTTTGATTAACTACAATGTAGGCAGAAAGATCCGAAATATTCTTGGATATCATCCGTGTAACTTAAACAGATTAATTGCTTTAGTGAGGGTTCATGGACACTTCAAGTATCATCTGATGAAAATCAAAGATTTGTTGACTGTGCCTGGAAGAGGCTGAGACAGTAGAGCATATCCAGCACACTACGTAATATAAAGCTCAAGATCATGGATAGACACATATTTAAACAAATGTGGATGTTATATGCGACATAAGTATTGTGATGTGGAAGAAGTTCGACAGTTATTAGTCGCCAATCTGAAAACACAACAGTCTAGAATAAAGACCAGTGCTAGCACGAGAAGTTTAGTCATAAAATACCTATCGAATATTAGGAATTATTTAGGATCGAACAAGGACCAGTAATTTTTTAGTCGCCCTACAAAATAATAATCATTGTTTTGGAGATATTCGACTTTTAAAATTCATATTTTTAAATTTTGCCAGTAGTGAAAGCCTCATCCTCCCAATAATTTTCAATTTTAAATTCGCTAGAAATATAAATTTTCTCTGAAATCTGATTTCAATGAATTGAACTCGCTTAGAAATTGCAAATTTAAAATTAATTTTTTTTGCCATTCCCCCCCTACTGTGCAGCAAAATAGATGCAGTTTAATCGCTTAAATGATAGACCCAAAAAAAAGAGTAATCTAGAGTGAAGCAAAGAATTCAGCAAAAACAACAAAAAAAGAAACACAAATCACTGTCACCCTGACGCCAACGAAATTAATGAAGCATTAAATCTACAATACGCTCACCAGCTCAGTCTTGTAGATTTAAGCAGCAAAATTGGGACTTTAACGCGATTAAATGCATTTTTGAGTAAAATAATTAAAATTTTAAATTTTAATGGCGCTCCACCACAAATAAAGTATCCAGTAATTATTTCAAATTTTGTGTGACCCTCAATAAAAAGGTCTCTTTTTGAACGAATTGATTAAATTTACTTAAAGCAACAGTTTAGAATACAATACAGGCTGGCTGGCTTGCTGGCTGGCCTGTGGTTTGTGCTAAATAATCTATTCAAATATTTTTTTTACTTTTTTCTTACTTAAATGATTAAATTTTAAAGAAGAAGGTAAACAAGAATTTATTTGTTTGTGCTGTTGCCCTGTTTGTTGTTGGTCTGCGCTATCAATCAGAAATAATATTTTTTATTTAATATTTGTCCAATACAACAAGTAATTACTTGTACACAAGTTTTAAAATTATCAACTTCCAAGTTTTTCCACTGTTTAATTAAATTTGTTCTCTTTAGTGGCGCCAAATTTTAAAACAAGCCGCCTTAATCATGTTTGTTTAAAGCGATTTTTATTTTAAATTTCTTTTTTGAATAGTGAAAATGTTAATGAATTTATTACTTAGGGGGGTGACATTGAACTTGAAGTGGCTGCTGGTATTGTGTTGATGATTCAGAGGTCATTTGTATTTGTTAAATTTTTACTTACTCGTATAATCACGTAAAGTAAAAATTATTTTGACACAACATCTGTTAGACGCATAAATTCTCTAAAAAAATCTGATAATTTGCTTTTAGAAAAATGTGTAAAAATCGAATGTACATATGGGTTATTCCATGTCAAATCACCAGGCACTCTATTTTTAAACAACTTTAAAAAAAGAAGGAGGATATCAATTCGTTTGAATGTTGTTTTTTTATGTATGTGCCCGCAGTTGGTACCATTTTAAAAGAAGTTCAAAATTTTAAAAATCAAAGGGTGTCCCCATACACAATTCATGTTTTTACGTGTATCAAGAACCGTAAAAGGCACCAATTTAAAATTAAAAAAACAACGAAAATTAATAAAAAGTAATAAAAAAATAAATTTTAAATTTAAAGGGTGACCCCATAGGTGACGTCTTTTGACCAATGCAGGCCTATCTTTTGAACCGTTATACACAAAACCTTGAAAATTTGACAGAATGTCGATTACTATGACCGTTATAATAAAAAGTATAAATATTCAAAATTATAGGTTAAAGGGTGCTCCAATAGTTCATTTAACTGGATATAAATGGCCATACTTCTGAACAGTTGTACACAGACCGTTGAAATATACAAAGAACCTGTATTGCTAAGTCCGCTATAACAAGAAAAAAGTATAAAATTTGAATTTGGAAATAAGAGGGTGTCCCAATAGTTAATGTAATTTTATTATATCGTTATAGACAGACAGCTGAATTTTAAACAACAAACCGTATTGCTAAGTCCTCTATAACAAGTATACAATTTGAATTTAGAAATGAAAGGGTATCCCCATAAATGACGTAGTTTGACTTATATGGCCCTGTCTTTTGAACCGTTATAGATAGAGACTTGATTTTTACACAGAGCGCATATTATTATGCCCTCTATAAGAAATTGAAAAGAAAGGGTGTCCCTATAGTTAATGAAATTCGATGTATGCCTTAGATAGACAACTGAAATTTACACATAATGGGTAATACTATGGTCGCTATTACAACTATAAAAATATAAAATGAGAAATTAAAAGTTGTGGTAGAAAATAGGTGATGTTATTTCATGTATGCATATGACCTTATCATTTGAACCATTATAGATTGGCGATATCAGAAGTTATGTTAAAAAAAACTTCATATTGATTCATTACAAACTGAAAAAATAGCAACTTCTGTCTAAGGTAAGAAATTTTCTATTAATAATTCTTGCAAAAAAAACCGTCTAGTTCTAAACTAAAACTGTAAGAAGTAATCTGTAAGAATTAGATTTAAACCAAATAAAAGTTGCATCCAGCATCCGTTCTTTATGGGGACATCATTCAAGCCTCTATCTATAACGGTTTCAAAGATAAAGCCACATAGATCAAATAACATAACCTATTGGAACACCCTTTAATTTAAAATTTTAAATTAAAGACCTGTTGTTATAGAGGACTTGCCCACAAAGAATCTTAGTAAATTTCAACTGTCTGTCTATAACGGTTTAAAAGCTGGCCATATACATCAAATTACATACACTATTGGGACACCCTTTCATTTATAACTCCAAATATTTATACTTGTTATTATGCCAGCCAAAGCTGTGGACATTCTCCTAATTTTCAAGTGTTTGTCGATATCGGTTCAAAAGATAAGGCCCTATAGATCAAATTAAATAATTGATGTGGACACCCTTTAATTTCTAAATTAAAATTGTATACTTGTTACAGATGTATTCTAGATTAACGTGGGCTGCTGCCACGTTGGCTTTATCCCACGGTGCTCCAAACACCGAGTGAAACAAAGACGTAGACTAGCGCCCCCACTGTGTAGTAACGGCGCACCCTACGATAACGTGCCCTGTGTAAGGGGCACGATATACGTAATTCAGGTGTGTCGCACAGTCACAGTGAGTAGCAATTCTTAGAACATGGCAAGCCTGGACCCATGTTCTAACCTATTGCTTAGGGGTTAGAGCCTACCCAACTCCTTCTGTTGAGAATGCAACAGCACATTTTGATCAACAATGCATCCACCCTGCATACATCGATCTTAAACCACAGCCACCACGTGTACCCCCGAAGGCGACCTCACCTATAACCGGACACAGAGACAGGGGAGTCTCTGTGGGGCCACCGATTCCTGTGGTACCAGTCGTTTGGGTACTGGTCGGGCCTCGAAGAGAACCCGCGATTTAAATCACAGATCTTTTCTTCCTGATTTGGTTTCCAGGAACCCTAGCGTCTGGTTCCCCTATTTTCCCCGAGTGAACCGTGTCAAGGCATTTGAGAATGTACTGCAATGACAATTGGAACCCCCGAGCGTTGTATACTTGTTACATTAACTATTGGGACACCCTTTTATTTCCAAAATCATATTTGATATAGCGGACTTAGCAATACAGGATACCCACCGCTGCATTTTTTAGTATTTTTGACTAAAATTACACAAACATCAAAAAATGTTTAATTTTTCTTTTGAAATTTTCTTAAAAGTAATAAAAATAATTATTAATTTGTAAATGAATTTGTTAACAAATTTCATTTATTCAGAAAAAATTTATTATTTGGCAAAAGTACGAATAAATCATTTGTGCAACTGTGTCGTAATAGTTTCTAGATTCATGTAAGTACATTGTAGCCACCTAAAAGTTTTCCACAGCTGCTTAAGAATTTGACAGATTTTTCGTTCCTTTTTTTACATTAGCTTAAGCCAGCTTATGCACATTATAATTGGGCCTTTATGTACAACTAACAAATGACTCCCTTAAATTAAAAACTAACACTGAAATTGGTTTATTCATTGATTAGTAATTTTATTATTTAAATTATCCATACATAAATATCCATAATAAAATAGTAACTCATATCCGTCTGTCTGTCTGCTTTTCATTTGTGTTCGCATCACGTAAAAACTACTGAATCGATTTTTACAAAATTTTGTGAGGAGGTACCTTAGCATCCTGATCCCAATATAGCATACTTTTTCCGCAATATAATAAATAGCTCATTTCCAAGCGAAAGTGGAGCAAAAGCAGTGAAAAAACGCAATTCCCAGCTTAAAGCTACTGAAAATTTGGGTTTAAAACTGGGATATTTTAAAAACTATTGCGGAACAGGCGTCTGTTGAATAAAATTTATATTTGATTTGTATTTTTACTTTATGGAATTACATTGTTATTTTAATATTTAAAAACACCTTTTACAGAGCTTTACAATAATTTCTAGAATTTTTTGTAAATTTTATAATTTTATCCAGGGATGGGTACCTTTATATAAAGTAAATACATAAACCATAACTGAATCACTATAAAAGTGATAGTCTTACAATTGGTGTGGAATACTTTCAAAGCAACATCGAGCAAAATATTGTCAGGTCGCCCACGACGTAGTATCTTTAGTATTTTAAGTTTCTTCTAAATTTAAAATCTACATCTATTTCCATATATATTTTTACATATTTTCAACAATATATTTGTAACGTTTTTTATTTCCGGTTTGAAATTCCCAAAAAAAAACCTAATTTTTTCCAATAATTACAATTATATTTATTACTTCTCACATTATTATTTATTATAATAACATTTTAACTAACTCTTGGATTAGGATTTACGCTTCACCAAATAATTAAAAATTTTAACAAAACTCAAAAATACAAATCCATTTTCTTTGTAACATAGCCGACACACCGAAACTGCGCTAAACTGACCAACTGATGCGCTAAAACTTCCACGCCTCTTTTTTTGCAGCAAAGAAATGATTTTCTTTCATTAAAATTAGGTCAGCATAGAATTTTCACACAAAAGATTAATTACAAAGAGATGATTAAATACTAAACAAATATAAATTCATAGCCGTTTTACAATAAGGATAACGAGATAATGTGGGAATTATTTTATTTGTTATAGAAAAAAAAATATATAATGCAACATTGCATTATTACCAATGGTTTTGAAAAGGATAGGAATTTGAAAGAAATTTGGGTTAATGTATCAATCGGACAAAAGAGTAGTGAAAGCAAGATTATTAAATGAAAATTTAATGATTAATAGCGCTAAAGAAAACAAGTGAAATTGAATTTATTATTTGTGAAACATATGTTAGGTTCAGATTAAGATTTTTAATCTGAGCAAAAACTAAAATTGTTACTAAAATCAGTCACAGACATTTTTTGAAAGAATTGTTACTCCCAACACTTTCAATGGCCAACAATTATGAACATTAAATTATTTTCCATGCTTGTCGCTAAGCGGTAATTGAAACATCTATTTGGTTATACAAATTAAAGTTACTATCTGGTAATGAATTGTTAAAGAAAGGCTTAAGTTCGTTTATTCTTTATAACCACTAATATTATTAAAAATAATATTTCTACAAGCTATCGAATATAAAAGAACAATCCATCAAAGGCGAGGGATGCTTTAGGTGATAGTAGACTTTGTTCTCACCAACTCACGATAAATGATTAAATACAAATTACTCGTATTCTATTATCTGAGTTGGGTTGGTTAAATAGATGATGTTTGAAGCTAAGCACTTACCCAAAGTAGTATGAAACCAGGAATGCTGAAGAAGAATCTAAAACAAACCTTATGTTTTGCTACATGCAGAGGCCGATGTTGTTGTGACCCACACCTAAAATTCAAGTCTATTTCTGCATTTAATTTGACATTTCTCGATTTCAGACTAGCTCAATTTGAACCATGGAAAGATAAACAATCGAGCAAGGGTCAGAATGGTGACAAGAAATGGCAACAGTGGATGATCAATTAGCGAAGTATCTTCAGTGATAAGGCATATTTTCACCTCAGTGAATTCGTCAATAAGCAGAATTGCCGCATTTGGGCGAATGATAACACACTGTGTAATTTTTTAAGTCATGGCAAAATAACCATATACGGACACCTCTACGTGATAAAAGACCAAAAAGAGACCCCTGT
Organism: Phasia obesa; assembly: GCA_949628195.1. Taxonomy (NCBI): domain Eukaryota; kingdom Metazoa; phylum Arthropoda; class Insecta; order Diptera; family Tachinidae; genus Phasia; species Phasia obesa. The sequence continues at coordinate 25,090,863 of OX451219.1, read as the reverse complement.
CTCCCAGTTTTGCCCAAAGTCCTCCGTTAAAAAATTTTCGGGAAATTTTTTACTTTTGCGGCTACCTAAGCGCTACCTAAACGGTGTTAAGAATCATTCCTAGGAAGTTCATATGTTCTAGAAAGTTGTTTATTGAGATCTTATGTTCATTTTTGTAGTTGATTGTTTCCTTGAATTTTGAACGGATTGCTACCTATGGACCTGAACAAGGGAAAAAAGGTAAAAATAATTGAATTTTTTAAAGTTTTTTGCGATTTTGACCTTGAAGATGAAGTTTTTTTGATTTTATATGTTGACAATTTTTGTTCTTTATGACAAGAGCTACAACTTTGCCTGTGCTTGAGTATATGATCATTTTTTTTGCAAAAATGACATCGAGGCCCAACATCTTTGAGGGCCCATAAAAAAAAAACCTGGAGGACTTTGGGCAAAACTGGGAGACAGGGGACTTTTTTTTTGGTCTTTTATCACGTAGTGGTGTCCGTATATGGTTATTTTTTCCGTGTTGCACTGTGTAATCCAAGAGTGATTTTCGAAAAACCAATCCACCCACAAAGAGTGACTGTTTGGAGCGAATTTTTTCCAAAATGAGGTCGGAAGATATGGATGTGGACGATATGTGTTCTCAACAGGACGGTGCCAGTGTCCACACAGCTAATGAAACAATGGCTCTTTTGCGCTCCAAATTCAATTTGCCGTGTTATCTCACGTGGTGGCGTTGTCAATAGACCGCCAAGATAATGTGATTTGGCACCGTTGGACTTCTTTCTTTGGGGTTATTTGAAGGAAAAGGTGTATGTCAATAAGACAGCAACAATTCAAGAGCTAAAGGATGAGATAATTTGGCACATGAACGGCATAGAACCTCAATTAAGCCTCAGTTTCATCGAAAATGGGGAGTATCGGATGGAGGTGTGGTGCCGAGCTCGCGGCGGCCAATTGGCCTTTATTTTGTTCCCTACATAATTGAATCATACTAATTTTATCAAAATAAATGAAATAAATGAAAGAAATGACAATAACTTCCTAAATAATTTGTGTTTTATTCAAAATCAACATCGGCCCTTAAAATTTAACGACCACAAATATTATGTTATGTTCTCAGTAACAATATTTGATTGCGATGAACAACTTATATTTGTTTTGATCATTACTATAGTCACGATAAACAAGTTTTTATTACTATTTGATCATTAAATATTTACTACATCCAAAAAATGCAATATAGTTGTTTTAACTATGAATATAATAAAAAATACAACCAAAGTTTTATTAGTATTCCAAAATAATATTGTACTTATAATCATAATATGCTGTTATTAAACAATTTATGACACAAGCAAACGTTTATGTAAAACAAGTATGACTAAAAACAAACAAATAATATGGGTTTTATTTTAAATTATTAGAAACTTATTTTAGGGGTTTATGTATCGAAAAATAATAATTTATGAATTGAATCATTTCTCATATCAAATGCTTGTAGGGGGGATACCGAAGCATACCACTAACTTTATGGCTCTTTAGAATATTTATGGCTTTTGAACATTTTCCTTAATTCTCTCTCCATTTCCTTAACCATTTTTCCAAATGGAGTATATGGTCTTGTAAATATTGTGATGCTACTTTTGAGCGCTTTCATAAATACTTTAAGAAAAAAACTGTGCCATCAGCAAATATCAACGTATGTACTCGGTTTATAGTCGACATGTCTGAAATGATAAATTAAAATTTGCTTATAGTACACATCTAATCTATATATATTACATATAATAAAATAGTAACACATTTCCTGTCTGTATGTCTTTCTTTTTTGTGTTCGCATCACGTAAAAACTGTTGAATGAATTTTAATAAGATCAAGTGATGAGGCACCTTCATATCCTGATTCTAATATAGGTTTTTTTCCGCTAAAATATCTTATTTGCAAGAGAACGTGGTGAAAAAGCAGTAAAAGTACGCCGTTTTTTTTACCGAGTTAAAGGTACTGCATACTTTAAGGCATCATTTAAGCAATGTTGAGCAACAGATGGCACTGTTTTAAAATAACGAGTAATTCACTTCCTGTCTGTTTTTTACAGAGATTAACAATAATTTGTATCTAGGGATAGGTACCTTTATATTAAGTAAACACGTAATAGTCTTAAAATTTGGTGTGGATTATTTTCAAAGCCAAATTGAACAAAATATTGTCAGGACTCACACAACGTGTTCACAGCTAGTCTATACATATAATAAAATATTAACTCATATCCGTCTTTCTGTCTGTCTGTATGCCTATCTGCTTTTCTTTTGCGTTCACATCACGTAAAAACTACTTAATGAATTTTAACAGAATATTGTGAGGGAGTATTTTAGTATCCTGACTCCAATATAGGGTACTTTTTTCCGCAAAAATATCTCATTAACTACTGAATGAATTTTAACAGAATATTATGAGGGAGTACTTTAGTATCCTGATTCCAATATAGGGTACTTTTTTTCCGCAAAAATATCTCATTTCCAAGAGAAAATGAAAAAAAAGCAGTGAAAGTACGCAAATTCCGGTTTAAGGGGACTGAAGTTTTCGGTTTAAAACGGATATTTTGAGCTCCATTTATTTCTGAAAGTGGGTTATTTCAAAAATTGGAATATTTAAAACACGGTTATGCACCTTTTATTTTTGAAAGTAGCATATTTTAAATAAAACTGCGCAACAGATGGCGCCAATTGAATACAATTTATATTTTTACTTTGTGGAATTACGGAAATTAATAAAATATTTTAAACAATAATTTTTAGAATTTTAGAATTTTTTATAAATTTTAGAATTTTATCCAGTGATGGGTACCCTTATATAAAGTAAATACAATAACCATAACTGAAGCACTATAAAAGCAAGAGTATTACAATTAATGGAGAATACTTTCAAAGCAAAATCGAGCACAATATTGTCAGGACACCCACGACATGAGGGGCACAGGTAGTATTAAATAAAAAAGCTTTTCATCAATGCACTATTGTAGAATAAGTGCGATACTACAAAAAAAAAAGTTTAAAATATACCAATAAATTTTAATAAATTGCCGTCTTTTTAAGAAAAAAAAAGAAAACATTAGCGGTGTTCACTATTCGATGCAAAAGTTCTTGTAAAAGTGCAAATGCATAATATCGTAGCTTTTTTGTTAAATTCAACAGATGTGTTCAAGATTAACGTAGGCTCCTGCCACGGTGGCTTTATCCCACGGTGCTCCAAACACCGAGTGAAATAAAGACGTAGACTAGCGTCCCCACTGTGTAGTATTTTATATATATTACGATTGCCACCAATCGCAATTTGTATATTAATTTGATACAGTCACACTGAGTAGCAATTTATATAATATGGCAAACCTTATCCAAGGCAAGCCTAGATCCACATTATAACCTCTTGCTTAGGGGTTTGGAGACTATCCAAACTCCTTCTGTTGAGAATTCAACAGCACATTTTGATCAACAATGCATCCACCTTGCATATATCGATCTTAAACCACAGCCACCACGTGTACCACCGCAGGGGACCTCACCAATAACCGGTCACAGAGACAGGGGAGTCTCTGTGGGGCCACCGATTCCCGTGGTACCAGTCGTTTGGGCACTGGTCGGTCTTCGAAGAGAACCCGTGATTTAACTCACAGACCTTTTCTTCCAGATTTAGGCTCTAGGAACCCTAGCATCTGGTGCAACTATTTTCCCCGAGTGAACCGCGTCAAAGCATTTGCCATTCCTGCAGTGACAATTGGAACCCCCGGGGGTTGTTAAATTCAACAACAAAATACCTATTGGTTTTGTTAAATTTGAATGATATAACGCATTTGCAATTTAGCAAACATTTTGCATCAAACACAGAATACCGCTATTGTTTTATTAAATTCAGATTTCGTTAAAAATATAAACTTTACCATAAACCAAAACAAAAAATCAATTATGACGAATCCGTATGACTAAGATATTCGTACTTTGTATCAACATACTTACAAATAAATGCGATTTCCATCCCTTTTATTATTTTTTTTTTTTTTTCAATAAAAACAATCAAAACTACCCACAATATTTTCTTTAAAATTTTGTCATTAAATTTACGAAATTCCCACGTAAGATTTTGATAAAAAAATTACACAAAAGTTATACAAAGTCATGACAAAATAAAAAAATAATATTAAATTTCCACAATAAAAACCCCCAAGAAAAACACTTACCTACACATATGTACATCAAATCAATCTAACAATCCTTTATTATTTTGAATTGAAAAAAAAAGATTCCAAAGAAATTAGGAAAAATCACCACAGCCGCAATGTCACCTGTGAAAAATTGAAAAGAAATCGAATGAAAAAAATCCTTTATATTTTTTACTCGCTCAGTCATTCAGTCACTTAAGCAACTCTTAAAGCAAACAGTAGCTAAAGGAAAACAATCACAGCAAAAATAACAAAAAGATATAACCATGCAACAGGATATGAAAGGATATAATATTTACACATGCATGTGGGTATGTCAAATACATGCAAGTGCATTTCACATGTCTATACGTATGTGTGTGTGCGTGTGTGTTCATATGTAATTGGAGATGTTCTTACACAAGTGTAAGTATTTATTGAGCAAAATTTATACAATTTTCTCACTTTCACTTGATGTTGGCTATGTCATCGTTTGACGATGCATCGCCTTGCTGTTGTTGTTAATAATGACAATATTATAGATGGGAAAAAATTCTCATACATTCAACAATCATGAGAAAGGATAATATTGACAATAACAACAGAAAAGATATGATAAATGTAAAGAAAGGATATCAAAATGTATTAACGCATATAGCCAGGGACTATTAATATCATTTACATTTTGATTTTATTGCTACAATTGAAATACTTTCATGGGAAAATGACACTGTGTGATGATTTACACATTTTTTTATTATTTTTCTTACAACACTTTTTTGTTACATTTTATACGGGAGAATGTATTGAACAACTCATTTTTAAAGTAATAAAAACTACATGAAATTAAAACAACTGTTAAATGATATTTTGCTCCAATAAGACTTTTTATAACTTTCAACACTTTATTTTGTAGCCTTTTTAGAACTTCTAAGTCCCGAGTTGCATTAAGCAACTTTTGTCGTTGCAATTCCTCATTAGTAGGCGAGAGGGGAGAGAGAAATTGAAAAGGGTACACATATGCATGTACTCTTGAAATTCGTTTTCATCTCTCATACATACTTTTAATTTTGAAGTTTAAAATGTAAACAAATGTATACATTCATACAAATTGCTGCAATAAAAGTTGCTCGATATAAACACAAATGCAATATTAAAGAAGAAACGAGAAATATTGCAGCAACAAAAGTTGCCTAATGTAATTCGGGACTAAGAGATTTTAAATTCCAAAAGTCACTTCAGTTTTGAATTCTTTTGCAATTTCTCTTCATCCACCTCAATTCCTCATAGTTGATCAGCAATTTTCAAGCATTTATTTACAACTACTTTTGCTTTTAGTCTCATCTGGTTGTGCACACTTTTTATCACCATTTAATCCGCGTGTTTAGGACATTTCTATTGACGACATGTATGCCTTTAAAGAAATAAATAATTTTTGCAAAAAAAACCGAATACAAAACAAATATATGTGCATCAATTCTAAACTAAAAATTTAAAAGGAAGTAATCTGTCATAAATAGTACTCAAATCAAATACTTCTATACTTGTTGCTCTAACGTTCTGTACATTCAAATGTCTATCCATAACGATAAATTACGTCAGATATGAGGACACCCTTTATTTTTTTACACTTATTATTACTGACACAGTAATAAAAAGTAACGATTCCAAAGATATGGCCATATAGCTTAAACAATATCACCTAGGGGACACCCTTTAATGTGCAATTTTAAATTATACACTTATTTTAAAGGACTGATTCTTTGTAAATTTCAAATGTCTGTCTAAAACGGTTCAAAAGTTTGGCCATATGCATTAATTTACATCAACTATTGAGACACCCTTTTAAATTTTAAATATTTATAAATGTTATTATACGGGACATAGTAGAGGAGATTCTGTCTAATTTTCAAGTCTGTCTACAACGGTTCAAAAGATAGGGATAGATAGGTAAAATTATATCAATTATGGGGACACCCTTTAGTTTCCAAATTAAAATTATATACTTAATGTTATAATGGACTTAGATATACAGGTTCTTTTTCAAATTTCAACCGTCTCTCTGTTACGGTTCAAAAGTTTTGCAATATACATCAAATTACATCAACTATTGGGACACCCTTTAACTTCTAATTATAAATATTGAATTTCTGATTATAAATATTGGATATGCTGTCCAATTTTCAAGTGATTGTCTACAATGGTTCAAATGTTTTATATATTTAATTAAATTGACGTCACATATGGGGACACCCTTTAATTTTTAAGTTTATTTTTTAATTAATTTCTGTTATTGGCAGCTATAGTAATATGCAGTTTTTTGAAATTTTAAAAGGGTGCCCTTTACGGTTCATAATACACGTAAAAAACACGTATGTTTTATGAGGACACCCTTTAATTTTCAAAATTCTGAACTTATTTTAAAATGGGACCAATCTGTAAGATTTTCCTTTCTAATAAAGGACAAAATTTTTAAAATCGGTTCAGAAATGACTGAGTTTTGCGGGCACAAACATAATAAAAAAAAGAAGTCGGTTAAAAATACTCTCGCTTGTGGTGATTTCAGATTATTGACTGTTATCACAGTGCCGACTAGTTACTGTCGATCTTTTTCCTCAATCACAGAGTCTTTCTATTTAATAAGTGTTTGCCCATATGGTCATAAGCCTATGGCTACACAGAAAATTTTTTTTTGGTTCAAATATTACTTAAAACAGAACAAAAAAAAATTTCTAATTTGTTTAATTGAATCAATTAATTATTTAATTAAACTTTAATCTGAAACCAATTAAAACCTTTAATTGGTGAAAATATTTTTTTTTCTGTGTAGCCAGTCCAGGATATTCACTCTTAATATGCGCCAACCGCTCAGACTCTCTCTCTCTCTCTCTCTCTCTCTCTCTCTCTCTCAGACCATGAATATGAACAACCTACGAAGAAAACAAGATCATCAGAACCACAAGCGTCAACTTCTACAAGGATGGATATTGCCAATAATTGAAAAAATATTCTAAATTTTGTTTTTATGCATATTATAATTGCGTATTAATTGCATATTATTTTATTTTCATTAAGTGTTTTATAAATAAAGTTTTTTTTTGCATGATAATTTTTTAATTTATATTTTTATTTTTATTCTAAGGGTGGTGGCTATAACTGAATTTTGAAATTCATACCTTTACTCAATTGCGAATAAAAGCGAAACGCGTGCATCGATTTTTATGATCTTTGTCTCATTTTGCTCATAGGTTATGTGACTTTGTGAAAAAATAACTAGACTTGAAACTTTTTTCCATTTTGGATTTTTTATGTATTTTAAAAAAAAAAAATTAAATTTTTAGGCAAAAAATAATTTTTTCCCTTCATACATTCATTTTTAACTTCGAAAGTGTTACTTGTATAGGAAAACAATATATGAACAGATTAAGGGAATTGTAATTCTTAATTTTTTAAAATTTATTTCAACTAAATTGGGCTAGTGGTTGTCGAGCTATGTCAAACAACAGGGCCTAAAACGTGATAAATTCCCCTATACGATAGTACTAACTTCAAATCGATACTAACTTCAAATCGCAGGTAAGAAGACAAAACGAATGATGCAGAAATTCTTCTTTTTGGGTCTAATTTCACATACAGTTCACAGAATTGAGTTGGCAAATCATGTGTTGTACTGTGTTATTATAACATTCCATTACTATAACTTACCAATAGCTAACGATAGGATTTTGTCGGAGAGATAAGTAATTTTTCGTTATAATAAAGAAGCTAAAAATAACCTTTAACTATCGCGTACCTATACCTTAAGCCTTACCCTCTAGTTATCTCTCTGAGAAAATCCTATCTTTAACTTTCGGCAAATTATAATAATGGGCCTTAAGGTATCACGATTATACCCAAGCAAGTCTCTGACCTTCTTGAAAGGGCTTATTGCCTGAGGAGTGCCTCTAGAGACTAACCACAGTTCCTTCAGTTACTGCTCTCTTCACCTCTTGCGAGACTTCCTTGTTCATCCCTGTCGAATTCTTACAGAAATATATATCACAATGCGCTGCTTTGTCGGTATCTATCAATAGCAATATATCGTCGATGAAGTAAAGTAATTAATAAAATGGCTATATTGCCTTCAAATTAATCTACTTAACACCAGAGGTGCTGCAACACTATTGTAAGAATAAGCATAACTTGCATGTAATATTACATACATATTTTTTTTATGACAACATCATTAAATTGATGCCAAAATAGTGACCTTTGTCATTAGCGGCAAAGATAGCCAACGGATGACAAGTGTCATTGATGTCATTGCATTGATCACAGAATCAATGTGCAACGGATGAAAAAATGACAAACTAATTACTACACAGGAATAACAAGGATGTCACGAGGTCAAACACGAAGATACTTGGTTAAGCATTGATGCCAAATTACATCAGCGCTATGAGGGTTTTTCTATCAGTGCACAGTGGGGCAGAATTAAAATATTTTGGAAATAACTTAGCCATTTGTAAAGGGGTAGGCCTATTGATGAAATTTTGGCATGAGTATAGCAGAGGAGCATATGAGCTTAAGTTTTGACGATAGGTGCCATCCCCTTGATAGGGGTGGCGCTATGTTTTCTCAAATTTGGGTACCTCACCCCTGCAAATTTTTTAGAGCTTATTTTCTTTAATTTTTGTTTGATTTTTAAAAATTATACCTTGTCTTAAGAGCCTATTTAATACCTATGAAATGGTGGTTTAATCTGTTTATTATGGTTTAATCTGTGTCTGATTATGTTTTAAATTGAGTTATAAGCGTTATAAAATTAAAATTTTTTATTTTTCGCTGGGCTGGGCTGGTCCAGTTTTTTTTTTAATATTTTAAAACTATATTTTTTTAATTTTCTACCAAAATTTAAAATATTTTCTGAGTTAAAAACTAGACGATTTTTAATTTAAAAATTTCAAAATTATTGAATTTTTGTGGTAATTTTAGCCTAGAAATGGCCGTCAATCTCATTTTTTTTTTTTGATATCAAAAAATTTTCTTAAGGAATATATACAAATTATATTATATAGCTAACAATATGTATCTACGTCTTAACCAAATTTCGTTTAAAAATGATAAACCTTGTAGATGATGCAGGTCCTTCAATTTGACTTATTTTACATCGAAATTTTTACTTTAGCCTATATGTTTTAAACCCCAAAGCTGAATTTGGAAAAAGAATACTGCCGTAATAAAACTATATATACTCCTAACTATTGCTGAAAGTATTTCATGACCCCTAGTCCATATGTGGACTTCATGGGCAAAAGACTTGAAAATTTAAATTTTGGGATTTTTGGCATTATTTTGGGAATTGAGGGATTTTCTTTACCTTATGTAGTAGATTTTTTGCGATTTGATTTTCGCTGAGATACTTCTCTGCAATCAGTCTAGCCCTTTACAAATGGCTGAGTTATTTTCAAAATATTTTGATTCTGTCGCACTGTGCAGTGTATGTGAATGTACCTTGCAAGGCACATGCATCATGTAACCTCACTAGGAAGGGGAAATATTAAGGCGAAAGTGTTTAAATTTTTTTTATATGTAGTTTGATAGTTCAACTTTCATTTAAGGAGAAAAATTGTAAGTTTAATTGTCAAAATTGAGGCTACCTGATTAATATGCCTTGGTACCTTGTATAAGATTTTTGTATACTCGATTTGTCATTTCTTTGTTAAAAATTAAAATTATTAAGCTGCATAGCTTGGTTTTTTATTATTGTTTCTAAATATCTTTGTTACAAAGTCTGAGTTTTATTACCCAACATTTCTGCCACCTGACATACGTAATGTTAACATCCTGTTGCTGAAGAAGAACTATAAAAATGTAAAATGTTGACCTTTAAGTAAATAGTCAATTAAAAGATGAAAATGTCTGTAAAAATAAATATCCTGATTTGCTTAAGACAAATAAATTTCATAAACATTTGATGACTACAGGTGATTTTATAGTGGGTCCATTTAATAATTTTACAAATAACAGCTGAATTTAAGATTCAAGATTTTTAACAAATATGTTTTAGTAAATTTATCTCAAGATGCGTTAACGATCATTATTTTGATTGCGCAGTGTGATGTTTATTTTGTCAACAACTTCTTCTTTTAATACAATGTTAAATAGGTTGTTCAGCTTTTTTCATACTCAATGTTTAAGTTTCATTAAAGCATCACGAGTTTATTGTAGGTCTGCTCTAAGTGTTAAAGAAAAGGTGTGAAAGTATATTCTAATTTTATTTATTGATACACTACCTACATCTTTCATTACACAATAAAAAAGATAGAATTAATAAGTTCCCCCTTCTAACTGGCGATTTCATATCTTTTCTCAATATGATATTGTGATACATCTTCTCTTCTTTTTCTATTTTCTATTTCGTTTTATGAACTGCATTTTATCAGCCTTAAATCTGCTCGGCTTAATATCACGCCACATAATTGACCAACTGGAACAGGGCCCAAGATATAATTTAAAAAGAATTTTAAAATCGAAAATTTTTTAAAATAATTTTAAATATTCAAAATAAACAGTTGACTTTTCCGGAAATCTAATATCAAGGTATATTTATCTTACTAGGTAGTGTCGTCCGCCCAGCTGATTTAGTAGTTCGACATGTCAAAAGTTGTATGTGTTCAGAAATTTTATAGTGTAGAAGTGAGAAAGCAATAAAACAGATACACGCCTTTTCAACTTTCTTATATGTTTTTTGATATTTCGAACTACAAAGCAACAACATGTTGTTCTTGTATTTCTTGTAGGGATGCCACCACCTAGTAAAACAAATATACCTTGTCTAATATTTTAATTATAATCAAATTTATATACTTTAAAAGACAAATTAAAAATGTTCGCATTAATAAAGGGTGATCCATTTCGAGGTACTTTTTTCAATAGCCTTTTTTTGGCAGATCAAGTGTGAGTCGTGTCATGCTGTCATGCTATTTTTGTTTAGTATTGTTTGGAATTTCAGAATGGAAAATTTGGGACGAAAAGCAACCTGAAGAGATTCAAGAGCTGCCACTTCACCCAGTAAAAATAACAGTTTGGTGTGGTTTGTGGTACGGTGGAATCATCAGTTCATATTTCTTTAAAAATTATGCCGGTGCGAACGTAACCGTCAATGGCGACCGTTATCGTGCCATGATAACCGACTATTTGATGCCTGAAATTGAAGCTCGTGATCGCAGCGATATTTGGTTTCAGCAAGACGGCGCCACCTCCCACACATCGCATCAATCAATGAATTTATTGAGAGAACATTTCGGTGAGCACATAATTTCATGTTTTGGGCCGGTCGATTGGCCACCAAGATCGTGTGATATCACACCGTTAGACTTTTTCCTGTGGGGATATGTAAAGTCTAAAGTTTATGCGGACAACCCCGCTTCGATTCAGGCCTTGGAGGAAAACATCACGCCGAGTCATTCGCCAAAAAATAAATGCAACAGAATGTTCTTTCAAATGATAATAAACATTATCCATTAAATTTGAATTTTCTGTGTTTTTTTCTTTAAAAAAGTAGGCAACCTCGTAAGAAGGCCACCTGATAAATGTGCCTTGGGAGATACCAAAAATTAAGAAGAGCTTTTATGTAAATCTGAGTTATTGATAATGAGAAAACCGGAGAGCTACCGTTGATGAGAAAACCGGAAATTCATGAAACAATCCCACAATCCTTAGAGTTTCGCTTAAAATTTTAAATTTTAAATTTTAAGAGCCGATGTTGAATGTAAACCACACCTAAACGTAAAGTTTTTTTTTGCATTTAACTTAACATTTCTCAATTTCAGACTAACTCAATTTGAACCATGGATAGATACACAATCGAGCAACAGTGGCAACAATAGCAACAGTGGATAATAAATTTTCGAAGAAAATCATCTTCAGTGATGAGGCACATTTTCACCTCAGTGAATTCGTCAATAGGCAGAATTGCCGCATTTGGGCGAATGATAATCCAAGAGTGATTGTCGAAAAATCAATGCACCTGCAAAGAGTAACTGTTTGGTGCGCTTTATGGACTGGCGGCATCATCGGGCCGTATTTTTTTCAAAATTAGGCCGGTCAGGCAATTACTGTGAATAGTGTTCGCTATCGTGAGATGATAACGAACTTTTTATGGCCCGAATTTCAAAATATGGATGTGGACGATGTGTGGTTTCAACAGGACGGTGCCACTTGCCACACACCTAACGAAACAATTTCTCTTTTGCGCGACAAATTCAATGGCCGCCAAGATCATGTTATTTGACACCGTTGGACATCTTTCTTTGGGGTTATTTGAAATAAAAGGTACGTCGATAAGGCAGCAACAATTCATGAGCTAAAGTACGAGATAATTCGGCACATTTACGGCATAGAACCACAATTATACCTCAGTATCATCGAAAATTTGGAGCATCGTATGAAGGTGTGCCGCCCAGATCGGCCATTTGGCCAATATTTTGTTCCACACGTAATAGAACCATACCAATATTATCAAAATAAAAAGAAATGACAATAATTTTGTAAATAATTTGTGTTTTATTCAAAATCAACATCGATCCTTAAAATTTAACCACCCTTTACTAATCTATCAGTCTGGTGGGTGCGTGTTTGATTCACGCCAAACCACGAGCTCTACAGGTAGTTTTGGCTTTAAAAAATTATTTCTATATGTTGTTTAAAAAGTCAATTTTGTGTTAAATAAAAAAAAAAGATTTGGTTTGAAAACTTTTGGTAGTGGGTATTTCAGATCTGTCAAAAATGGAAATAATATTAAAAATTTTTTTCTTTGTTAAATTTATAAATGATAAAATTTTACTTTAAGATGATGACTGATTTTCAGCACCATATTATGCATATTTTTTATAGGCCACAATGCATAAATTTAAATTTGAATGAGTTTTCATAATTATAAAAATATAATTCCTACGGCATTTTCAATTATCTAAAATGCAGATGTTAAATTAAAAACTTCAATATCGTTTTTAACTCAAACACACTATTTTAAAAAGACAAATAAATTTTTTTTGTTTGATTAAACTGAAAATATAATCCAATTTAAATGGCCGGCGGAAGGCAAATACTTGAAAAAAAAACTCTCAAAAATATCACTATTAAATATTTGTTTAATTATGACCAACAACTGTCTATATAAATTATTCTCCAACCTGTATCCCATTACACCTGCTGTGAAACGTTTGCAGGTATGTGCCAAGGGCAAACAAGCAATTTCTTCAACAACCCTGACCTAGAAAACTACAAACAATAAATACAAAAAAAATTGTAAAATGGAAAGGAAAAAATGAAAATAAATTTTGCGCGCGAAAATATAAAACTGCAGTTGTTTTGATTGCTTGTAATATCAAATGGCGTTTTCATCACTTTCCATTATTTCCTTAGAAAAGAAAAATAGTCTCCCCCAAAAGAAAAACCAACTATAAAATTATAATGAAACTTGAAACCTTTTTTTTAAATGTTTTTTAACCTGATGTTAGTTATGATGCCGATAAACAGGATATGATTAGAAATATGATAAATAAAAGAATTGATTTTGTTTAACAAAAATTTAACCACAGTTTTATAGGAGTTGGTGGTTTTTAATAAAAAGAAAAATAAAAGTGTAAATAGGAGTACAATGCACCGGACACCACAATAAGCGCGATCTCAAATTGCATTAAAACATTTTGATTGTTTTTTTTTTTATATTTAAGCAAAACTACCTTAAGAGGTTTGGTATATCCTTACACAAACAAAAGTAAAATCTTAAGGATGATTTTAAAAAAAAGATAACGAGATGAATTAAATTTTTATTTATAAAGACAGGTTTTTATAACTAAATATTTGTTTGAATAAAAGTGAAAGGATGTGGAAATGTAATTCAGCACTTATGTATACAAGGTTTGTTTAATAAACCAAAAATAAATAAAAAAAAAAAATTTTGGATACTACAGAAGAATTCTCAAGGTGTACTATCATGTCCTAATACTGCACTAATATTCTAAAATTTAACAATTGCATAAAATAATTTCAAAATATATTTTAAACAAAAAAAAAAAAATAAAAATACATACAATGAAATTTATAGTAAAGCTTAAGTTCGTTTTTATTCTCTCTAAGAAAGAATAAATTAAATTACAAATTAGGTGATAATATTAAAGAAAAAATTGGAAAAATTTAATTTTTAGAAATGAGCAGAGCGGAATGTACATTTTCTAGACAGCTACGTCCGTCATCAGCACTCTGCGTATCTATCTGCTTAGGGTAGTGTTTAGTTGTAAGCATCATCTATTTAACCAACCAAACCCTGATTAAGGAATACGAGAAAATAAAAATTCTCAAATATAATCTCACTCACAATTTTTTATAACATAATTTCTATATTCACAGGAACAATTTTTGCAACAATTAATGGTTTTATTTGATTTTTTGATCAAAGTTCAATTAATTTTTTAATTGATTTAATTATATAATTGTTTAAAACAGAACAAAAAAATCCTTTAATAAATAATTAATTGAATCAATTAAATATTTAATTACATTATAATCTGAAACTAATTAAAACCTTTAATTAGTGCAAGTTTTTTTTTCTGTTTGTTATTTAAACGCCTCACAGTGAACCGTCCCTATAGTAAAACTGGAAAAAAAAACAAAGAAAGTATGGTAGCTTAATGAAATTTTTGGCACATATCTCTCTTGGCCTACTATTTTCAAAAATGAATTAAAATTTTTAGAAATCCTTTTTTCCGGTGCGGGGACAATTAAATACCCAAAATTCCTCCATTTCAGTAATTATTATTTTTTTGAATTTTAATCTATCATTTCACATACAAAATGATAAAGCGTGATAGTTTTTTTTAATAAAATCTCTAATTATTTAGGGTTGCCGTATACCTTTTTTGAATATAACATTATATTTAACTTTTTAGGATTTTTATTTTTTTAAGTTTTAAAAATACTCATTCAGATAACATTTTATGAATAGGGTTACCGAATTGACAACACTAAATATTTTAAAATTAAATTAGTATTTAAGATAAAAAACATATTTATATAAAAATTAATAATAAAGTTACAAACAAATTCAAATAACAACAATTGTAAAAAATTTCTTAATCACTAAAATGAGTTTCTGAGTCTGAATCTGTGTTAATAGGATTCATCTACTATCATGTAATTACTAATTTCTTGATTATTTTTGAAAGAGCTGCTTGTATTTATTGTATTTCTATTAAATGAAATTAATGGATCAGAAGAAATTAGAAGTTTATTCATTAAATCTTTACAAATTACAATTTTCTCTGCTATTTTTTCGAGTTTGCTCAAGTCTGTTCTTTCTTAATTGTTTTGTGAAAGCATTCTAAAGCATTCGCCCGTGCACTCACCATGTATTAGTTCGCCCTGGTTTAAAGCATAGCCTACTATTATCATATATTTTCAAATATTAAAAATATCAATTGATAATTTTAATAAAAACAGCAAATATTGATGATTTTTTAAATCATTATATTTCAAAAGTTGGCATAACGTGAACGTTGATTTGGTGAACGTGCGTAAGCCTCTAATCATCAATTCCGGTCTGGGAAGTGAGTGTCTATGATTAGCTCACAAATTTTCCATGCAAAGTCAATGTGTTTTATATCTAGACACATTAGTGTGCAGAGTTTAGCAATGCTATATGTTGGCAAATTACTTCAGGAAGGTTGTGTATATTTTCGCAATAGTTGCGCTACGTTGACCTTTTTGACTTCCTAATTTGTTTGCTGAGTATAGTGACTGTCTATTATAGGGAAGTTAAAGCCTTCTAGCATGAGTATCGATCTTAATAATACTGGCAGCAATCTTTAGACTACCGCATTTTTCTTTCGACCTTTCGACCTTGCAATCTTACCTGAACTTTCTGATATTAATACTCGAAAGAATTGTTTCTAACTGTACCAAGCGCCATATCCTCGGACACTGCATTGAATACGTCGAAGAAGCCAGCCCTGAAAGAAAACGCCTAAAGCTTTTTATACATATTTTAGTATATATAACAGAAAATAAGATTATTGATGTATAAAAGTAGTTTTTTGATGTGCATAATTTTTCGCGTCCATCATGAAAAACCAAACCACCTCTGAAGTCATGGGAGTCTCAGCTTTCATCCCAGATGTAAATAAAATCGAAAATTTTTTTTTACTGTGCGTCTTTAAAAAATAAGGAAGGTTGTCAACTCTTTTGTAGTTTTCTTATATTTGATATTTCAGAGACTTCAGATATTTTTGAATTTTTTTTTATTTAAAAATATATGCTTAGAGCTTGGTCCCATTTAGAAAAGGTTTAATAAAAATGGAAATTAAAGGATTTCCCCAGTTATTTAAAAAAAATATTTCATAATTTAAAAGAAAAGTTTTAGTTGAATACAAAGCTTATGCAATAACTTTCTTAATCTATGACATTTTAAGATAATAATTAAGCTCTTTGACATAAAATGTATATACCTGTTAGCCTTTGAAAGAAAAAGTTTCTTAAACCGAACTAATAGTTTCGGATATAAAAAGACAACAACAGCGCAACCTATCTAGACCAATTAAAACAGTCTGCGACTAAGGATACAACGTGAATTTTTCGTACCGCTCTTCAGAGGAGCGGAGTGGTGTAAATCTAGATTCCAAACTGTCATAGAATCCTTTTTTTCAATTTAGGCAAATCAGGCTTTAATAGCCCTATATGTTTGTAACTTTTTATAACATTTCATAAAATTATATACCCGAGGTACCCAACTTTGGGGGCTTACCCAGAAGCCCCCCTTTACCCTAGGGAGCCCACCTTTCGTAGCTCCACTCAATAACACCTCTGCTGTACAGGTGTGAGTAGATTAAAACTAGACTTTGAGTCACAGGTTAGAATTATGTATATTAAATTAAAACCTCACACGCATACAATTTATGACATTTTTAAAAGTAACCAAGTCTGTTTGTAAACTGTCACCTTTTTAATTGACAACTATTCGTCATTCTCCCAAACCCGATCAGGTGTTTTTTAATTGATGGGAATGTCTCATCTCAATCATCAATCATTCACCCCTTATGGCAGGTTTCATTTTACCTAAAATGATAAAATCTTATCCAATACAAACGACAAAATCAAATTCAAAAACAATCAAATTGTTAAAGAACCAACAAAAAAAAAAAAACAGTAAAACAAAACACTAAAACTCACAATTTGTAGGGGTTAACTCTGACAAAAAGGATTAAACTATAAAAACTAAATGTTTCCATGACAAACTCTCCTCATACTTGTGCTGACATGACTTCAAAAATTTGTAAAGGAAATTTTAAGGATGAAGGAAAAAAAATACGAAACAATTTCATGGTGTTTGGAAACAAAGAAAAAGATTATTTGCTGTCTATAAGTCTTGCTGCAAACAAACAAAAAAAAAAGGATACGAAGGAGTTCAAGAAAAGGGTATTAATGCACTTGCGTTAGCCTGTTTTTTATCCCAAAGAAAAATAAAAATTCTTTAAAGTGTAACCATAACAAATGATAGAGGATTTATTTTAATTTTTCTTAATGTTGTTCTTTAACCTTGACTTCTTTTTAAGAGACGAATTTTAATCCAGTCTTAAAAACCCTTTACCTAAAAAAAAACTTACACGTCTGACAACCAAGAAAAATAAATTGGTATTGAGAAAAAATATTCAATCATGCGTGTAATTTCCTGTGTTGAAATATCCTTTTTTGGGATTTAGTAAACTTGTATTTTGATAAATAATAATTGCAACAATTAAGTGTTCATAATTTTGGGTTTGCACAAAGTTTTTTTAGGTCTAAAAGGTATTAAAAAAATATTGTCTAGACTTTGGAAAATATATGAGAAAAGCGAGTTGTTTTTAAAAATAGCACAGTGCAACACGGAAAAAAATAACCATATACGGACACCACTACGTGATAAAAGACCAAAAAAAACAAGTCCTCCAGGTTTTTTTTTATGGGCCCTCAAAGATGTGGGGCCTCGAAAAAAATGATCATATACTCAAGCTCATATTTAGCAAACCGTTTGAAATTTTGATATACTCTCTGAGGCAAAGTTGTAGCCCTTGTAATAGAGAACAAAAATTGTTAACATATAAAATCAAAAAAACTTCATCTTCAAGGTCAAAATCGCAAAAAACTTTAAAAAATTCAATTTTTTTTCCCCTGTTCAGGTCAATAGGTAGCAAACCGTTCAAAATTCAAGGAAACAATCAACTACAAAAATGAACCTAAGATCTCAATAAACAACTTTCTAGAACATATGAACTTCCTAGGAATGATTCTTAACACCGTTTAGGTAGCGCTTAGGTAGCCGCAAAAGTGAAAAATATCCCGAAAATTTTTTAACGGTCTTAAGAATCATTCCTAGGAAGTTCATATGTTCTAGAACTTTTGTTCTTTATGACAAGAGCTACAACTTTGCCTCAGAGAGTATATCAAAATTTCAAACGGTTTGCAAAATATGAGCTTGAGGAAATAATAATTTTTTTGCAAAAATGACATCGAGGCCCCACATCTTTGAGGGCCCATAAAAAAATAACCTGGAGGACTTTGGGCAAAACTGGGAGACAGGGGTCTTTTTTTTGGTCTTTTATGACGTAGTGGTGTCCGTATATGGTTATTTTGCCATGACTTAAAAAATTACACAGTGTGTAGATTTTTGAATTGATTCAACAAAGTGTGGCTAACACCTTCTCGTGGAGGTTCCTAGTGACGGTGCTGACTAATTAAAGTTTCCTCTATAAAGTTAGCTTTTAAGTTATGATTAATACACCGTGAACTTCCGTACGGTCTGGGATGCTTGGTCTTGGTAATAGTGGTTGTGGTACTCGACCTTCAGTTTTAATAAAAAAAACTCGTTGACTGATAATAAAAGATTACAAAATTTATCCGATAAATGATTTATTATTATTTTTGTAAAATCATTATTTTTCACATAAAAGCGAAATTGACACAAATGTAGTTAAAAGCAGTTCAAACAAATTGGGTTTTTGACAGAAACACAACACGAAGCTCAGATTGAAGTTAAAAGGTACAGCCGCGACTTTAAACTTAGAAAAAATTCGAAGGCACCAATATAAGATTTTACAATTGATCACAGTCACTTCATGATTTATTTAAAACTCGAAAATTCATAAGAATCTAAAAGTTCCTTTGGTTCTCTAGGTAGATTATGTTACGGCCTAATCTGGTAGCCGTAGATATATTCAACTAAGAAGTAGGATTATTGCTTCTCTTGGCCAAACATCAGAGATGTGACCCGCAACTACATATGAAACATATTTTTTTGTTGTCATTTAGACTAAGGGTATTGTTAATTCAAATATATTGAAGTCATAATAAATCAATAATTGTTCAGGTTTACACAAAAAAATTTTGGCTCCAATTAAAGGTTTTAATTAGATTTAGAAACAGTTTTAATTAATTTTTTAATTGATTCAATTATATTCTTAAATAAGAAAGAACAAAATAAATTTCTAATTAAAAAAATAATTGAATCAATAAAACATTAACTGAAATTTGTTTATAAAATTAATTAAAACCTTTAATTGGAGCAAACATTTTTTTTTGTGTTTATATTTATTATTACAAAGAGATAATTAGGTCCCTTCTAGCAGCCTAATTTTCTCTAATTTGCCAGCGGTCGTAAGCCACAAATTAGTCAGTTCTAAAGGAACAGTCTGTAAGTATCTTATTCTTCCATTTTTATCTTGACGATGATACTTTTCATGACCTCGCTCTCTACCGCAGTTATCTAGCTAAATGTACTCGGATTAAGGCCTTCCTTATGGAGGCCTATTGCATTAAAAGTGCAAGTTATTATTCTACATCTCTTCAGGTGTCTTTTATTGGGCTTCAGAGACTAATGTCGGGCTCTCTATTTGTTTTTAACCAAAATAAAAATTGCAAAATTTAAATGGAACGCAGTAGAGAACCCTACGTCTGTGAGCCTGATTCGCACCTGACTGATTTTTCTATTTATTTTTTAAAAAACTTTTAAATTGTGTTAAAATTTAATTATTGAAATTGGAGATTTAATCCACAAGCAAACACATGAAAAGAAGTCAATGAAGTCACTTTTGATATCAAGTTAATTGGATTTGTTCCGCCAGTAAATGAAATTCCTCTATATATTTTCGACAAGTAATTTATTTGGCAACATTTAGATTATTTACAGAGATCTCATCAGGGTTTTTTTATTTCTATACCAAATTTTTTAAGGAGTGTTTTCATGCAAGATGTGTTTTTATACTAATTTTTCGAACGATTTTCTTGGCAAAAAAAATTGGGATGATAAAAATATGGTATCGAGTTTTTTGTTGAAAAAGTCTTGTTTAACTTTAGACAGCTTTTTGATGCATTTTCTATATAGAGCCATTCGACGAGTTCTTAACAGAATTTTGGCGCAAATTTTATAAGGATAAATAATTCTGAAACTTTCTGATTCCTTCTTAAAAAAAAAGATTCAAGAATTTTAGGACAATTTGCCAAACAGCGCTATTCTCTTTAGCGATATAGCTACATACATATGTAAATATAAAACGAATTCAATTGTAAACATCTTGGCGAGTTTTCTAAAAAAAATAATAAAAACATTAACGACAAATTTTGATTGAATTCATATATGAGCCAATGATTTTGAAAGTGTTATAAGTCAAAAATTTTAAAAATCTAGTTTATCAGCTATTTCATATCAAATCCTAGTAACATGATCTGAAGTAATTCGCAGTAACCCATGAAAATTAAGTTGATAAATTGTGTTTATTTTTTGGTTGGTAAACAAAATACAGTTGCTGTATAATTTAGTATGCTTTTTATGTATGTGGGACAGTAGGGATCGGAAATCACATTACATTCAAATAGACTGGCCTGCAAGAAATCTTGGCCCTAGTGAAAAAAATGTTGTTGCTCTGCCTCTCGTCGACCCGAAAGATATATTTCTTCCACCACTTCATATAAAACTCGGTTTGATGAAAAACTTTGTCAAAGGCATGAACAAAGAAGGAGAGGCCTTTAGATATTTGAGGGAAAAATTTGCTTTCCTAAGTGATGCAAAAGTTAAGGAAGGTGTTTTTGTTGGGCTACAAATTCGGGAGCTTCTGAAGGATCCTGCATTTGACAGAGTTTTGGAGGGGAAAGAAAAGGAAGCTTGGAATGCGTTCAAGGGAGTTTTTAAAGGTTTTTTGGGGAACAAAAGAAAAGATAACTATGTTTAGTTGGTGAGGATACTTCTACAAAAATATCATAAACTTGGATGCAGCATGTCTCTCAAAATTCATTTCCTCCACTCTCATCTAGACTTTTTCCCTCCTAGCTGTGGTGCGGTCAGCGATGAACACGGTGAGAGATTCCATCAGGATATTTATGTAATGGAACAAAGATATAAGGGCCGTTGGAATGAATCAATGCTTGCAGATTACTGTTGGTGGGTGTGCAGGGATGCTCCAGAACTCACCTACAAAAGACAGTCCAAAAGAAAAAGGAAATCCACATGATGGTAAGGTCATAATATCCAACCTGCCAAGTATTCTGCCATTAATTTTCAACTCCAAATTAATTTATAATGTTGATAAACTTATGGTTTAAAATTTACTGATTTGCCTCAATTTGTTAACGTTATATATTTTGACCCATGGTGTATCACAGAAAGTAGAGCTAATAAAATTTTTTCATTGTCATTTTCGTTTTTTTCAACCCAAAATTAGTAAAATTTGACTATGAAGTGAAGGAAACATTACAAAAATAATTTTTTGTTGGACAGTGTAACAGAAGAAAAACGTAAATATATGATGGACTTACTACCCTAAACTCCAACAATTTTCCACAAACACTTTATTTCTCTAAATACTAAAAAATAGATTATTTAGTTACAATGCAATGAGTTTAAATAAAATGTTATTTTTCAATAAAACTTGATCCTTGAGAGTTTAGGTCATTTATAAAGTCATGCAGTTAATTTTGAAAATTCTATACGTCATTCCAACTTTTCAAAACCACATTTCCTTTTAAAAATAGTTATAAATTTCACAATCATAAAAAATACTTTTTGGTTGGCACTCTTTAATTGTCACAATATTTTATTCCACAATACAAAAATATTTTTTTAAACCTTTAAAATGGAAACCTCGTAATATTTTGAAACAAAAAATATATGACTTATAATACTCTCACAATCAAGGGCTCATAAAATCTTTTTAAGTTTTTGATTTTTAATTTTTATGAACTATTTTTTTGTTGTGTCTGTGTTATTAAAATGAATTAAAACTTGTACAAGAAAGGTATACATATTTAGTTTACAGTTGTAAATGAATATAAATGATTTCTATTAATTTTGCAAAACAAAATTTCTCTCTGTGTTGTTTTACACCACATCCCAGGACAGTCTATCAAAATATAAATAAAATCATTTTACATAATAAGTAAATCACAGCAACAAGAAAATAATATGCTTTAGTACAAATAAAACCAAATATGTCAAAAAAAAAAGAAAAACATGGCTGCCAAAATATAAGAATTGAGTTAACGCATGTGTGCTTCATATTAACACTTTTTCTCTCTACTCCCGGGAAGCAATGGTGAAATATTAAACAAAAACATAATAAATGATCCAAGAAATAAGAAACAGAAAAAAAAATGTCAAATAAAGAAAAAGCAAACAATAACAAACTAAACACGTGAATTTAAAACTCTTGTATTTATCATACATGGTTCTTTTAAAATCCGGATGAACTTTAATTTATATAATAGTATTCAACTAGTACCTAGTGTGCAATATAGAAATTTTGAAAGGTATATTATTTACTTATTATTTATTTATTTTATTTATTGTATCTTCAATATAATTGAACTATCAATAATTACTCATATCTTCAGTCTAAAAAAAATAAATATACTTGTTAAGTCCAACCAGTGCTAGACAAAAAAATGTATGTCTCACGGTTACTGTTATTTGCGGATCATCCATCCGATGTATAGATGAGAGAAGCAGTGTCCCTCCTTCTTAGTCGAACGTAACCAGGTTCATTTAGTATATTACGGGCCAGCGGATTCGGATGAGTTTCAAGCTTCTTTAAATACCTTATGGCAAGTTTCGCTATTTCTTCTTTAACTAATGGCACTTTTAGATATTTATGGATATTCGAGTTTTTATATACGAAGGAGCAGATGTAATCATACGTAGAACCCTATTTTGGCGCCTTTGTATTTTGCTCTACATTGCTAGTTGAATAAATGCCCTATAATTGAAAGCCATAACATCAAATTGGTTTTAGAATCGACTTATACAATAGAAGTTTGCAATCTAAGATGAGAGTAGAGCTTCTGCCAATAAGCCAGTTTAGTTGGACTGCTTTTAACTCCATTTATGTTAACTTTGATTCTATGTGGCGTCTCAAAGTAAGGCGGCGGTCAAGATGTTACACACTGTGTAATTTTTTAAGTCATGGCAAAATAACCATATACGAACACCACTACGTCATAAAAGACAAACAAAAAAAGACCCCTGTCTCCCAGTTTTGCCTAAAGTCCTCCATGTTTTTTTTATGGGCCCTTAAAGATGTGGGGCCTCGATGTCATTTTTGCAAAAAAATGATCATTTACTCAAGCTCATATTTTGCAAACCGTTTGGAATATTGATATACTCTCTGAGGCAAAGTTGTAGTTCTTGTCATAAAGAACAAAAATTGTGAACTTATAAAATCAAAAAAACTTCATCTTCAAGGTCAAAATCGCAAAAAACTTTAAAAAATTATTAAATTGTTTTACCTTTTTTCCCCTGTTCAGATCCATAGGTAGCAAACCTTTCAAAATTCAAGGAAATAATCAACTACAAAAATGAACCTAAGATCTCAATAAACATCAATAAACTTTCTAGAACATATGAACTTCCTAGGAATGATTCTTAACACCGTTTAGGTAGCGCTTAGGTAGCTAAAAAATTTTCAGGAAATTTTTCACTTTTGCGGCTACTTAAGCGCGATTTTAACCTTGAAGATGAAGTTTTTTTGATTTTATATGACCACAATTTTTGTTCTTTATGCCAAGAGCTACAACTTTGCCTCAGACAGTATATCAAAATTTAAAACGGTTTGCAAAATATGAGCTTGAGGAAATGATCATTTTTTGCAAAAATGACATCGAGGCCCCACATCTTTGAGGGCCCATAAAAAAACCTGGAGGAATTTTGGCAAAACTGGGAGACAGGAGTCTTTTTTTTTTTGGTCTTTTATCACGTAGTGGTGTCCGTATATGGTTATTTTTTTCCGTGTTGCACTGTGTTATTTATGCGAATAGGGGGCACTGTACTGTACTGAGATCTGGTAAAAAAATTTTAGGTTACAGTTTATGCGACCCAGTAAAAAATAATCGAGTTTTTGCAAGCAGTACATTACTACATACTGCCATACAAATACCATACAAATGATTCACAATCATACTCAGTCGCACGATCTGTCAAAAAATGCATGTGTGCTCAAAAAGTATGATAGTGTGACTTAGAAATGAATGTGTGTGACACACTTTTGATAATCTTTTGAAAAAATTCATAAAATATTGTTTTCCATGCGATCAGAGTTGCAAAAACTTGTTTTGTATGATAATATGTGACATCTACAACGCCATTTTTAAACGATTTTTAAAGTAGGGCGAAATTCTATTAGATTTTTGGTTGATTAAATCGTACGATTGTGTAGGATAGTTAAGCCTGGCCTATAGGGCCATGATTAACTATCATACTCAGTCGTATGATATGTCAAAAAAAGTAT
The DNA here is from genome assembly GCA_949628195.1 of Phasia obesa. Classification (NCBI taxonomy): domain Eukaryota; kingdom Metazoa; phylum Arthropoda; class Insecta; order Diptera; family Tachinidae; genus Phasia; species Phasia obesa. Next base: position 25,065,900 of record OX451219.1, on the reverse strand, counting down.
TTGTGCTAAAAAAGTATGATTGTGTGGATTAGAAATGTATGTGTGACAGAATATTTGAAAAAATTCATAAAATAGTGTGGCTTCTATCAAAGCACGGTGTCTTTTTAGCCTTCCGATTTCATTTGTTAGGTCTAACAAGCAAACTGCTAAAACATTAACGTGATTACTAAGCCATTCCACGTATCTACTATTATCGGGTATGTTCTGTAATCCGAAACCTAGTGAAATTAAACATTAGCAATCAAGGAAGTTATGTGAATGGTCTTTAATCAAATGTATAAAAAATAATATCAAAATGTTGTAAGATTTAAAAGTTATGACAATTAAAATTTTCATTCGGATTCAATTTCACTCGGTTTCGGATTACAGAACATACCTGTATATTTTCTTATTTCATCTTTAACATTTGGTACATTAAAATCGTTATGAAGATGAAGGCATGAATTCTTGAACTGAAACCTTTGAAGAATCTCTACAGTTGATTAACTCGTTGTTCCCCAGAGTTGGATGCCGTACGTCCACACGGGTTTAAAATATAATTTTGTATAAAATAATTTCGTTTTCTATGTTTAGCTAAGATGGAGTTGTTTTCTCTTGGCTTTAACATAATCTTTCCATGTAAGACTTCTATATAGCTGCAAGCCCAAACATTTTATGGTGAATTTGCTCGGGATCGGTGAATTATTTAAATACAGTGTAGGACATTGTCTTCGTCTTAGCCTGAAAGTCACATGGAAAGACTTTTTTGGATTAACTTTAATGTTCTATTTATTTAGCCAGGTGTCTAGGTTATTAAGTTATTCCTGAACTCGATTGAAAGCTTCAATTTCCGATTCACTTGATACCAAAAACACTGTATCATCAGCATAGGTTGCCGTTGTCACTTCTTTACTTGTGGGCATATCTCATGTAAATGTAGTGTATAAAGTTGGTCTAAGGACACTTTCTTGAGATACCCCAGCATTTAATCTGCACATGTTTGATGTTTCAGTATTTATTCGATTATACCAGCTTCGTTCATCTAGGTAGGACTTTAGAATGATAGAAAAAGAGAGCTGGTAGCCACATTTTTAATTAGTATAATAAGCCATTATGCCAGACACCATCAAATGCTTGTTGAATATCTAAGAATACAGCTTAGCAATACTTTTTGCGTTGAAACGTATTAGTTATTATCGATATATAAATAAGCAAGTGAAAAAAGTTAAGAACCATTTTAACTGACTTAAACTCTACGTATTCGCTTGATTTTTGTTTGTTTGATAGATTGTCAATAGGATCAGTGCTGAATGTATTTTTTCTTCTACATTTTTGTGTCTAAGATAGTTAACAACAGTATAGAATATTAGCCAAATCATAAAGCCTCTTTCTCTCTTAATTTGCTAAAAAATTTGGCTTGGTAACTCCGTAAGCACTCAGAAGGAAAAACTTATTTTATTTGTTCATTCTATTCTTATTTCCATCTGTGTACATATGAACTTTTGAGAATTGTGGAACAAGATTAACGTGAGTACCTGCCTACTCGGCCTAACCTGACGGTGGTCTTACCACCGAGTGAAACTTAGGCCTTGACTAGCGCCCCCATTGTGTAGTATAACAACACTTTACGATTGCCACCAATCGCTTTTTGTGTGTGATACAGTCACAATGAGTAGCAATTTATATAATATGGCAAGCCTTTCCAAGGCAAGCCTAGATCCACATTATAACATCTTGCTTAGGGGTTTGGATACTATCCAAACTCCGTCTGTTGAGAGTGCAACAGCACACTTGATCGACCTTGCACCTTACCTACATAAATCGATCTTAAACCACAACCACCACGTGTACCCCCGAAGGGGACCTCACCAATAACCGGTCACAGAGAGGATAGGCTCTCTGTGAGGCCACCGATTCCCGTGGTACCAGTCCTTTGGGCACTGGTCGGGCCTCGAAGAGGACCCGCAATGTTTATCGCAGACCTTTTCTACCAGATTTAGGCTCTAGGAACCCTAGCGTCTGGGGCCCCTATTTTTCCCCAAGTGAACCGCGTCAATGTTCTTTTAAGAAATATATAAAAAGATTGCAAAAATAAATTTGGTCGAATTTAATAATAATACTAGAGTTTGCTCCGCCGTGCCATGTCTGTGACAAATTTGTATTCGGGAATAATGCTGTTCTTTTCTAATATTGCGAGCATTCTGTGCAGTAGAATTCTTTCAACGATTTTTGCAAATAATAGTAGCAAACAAATTGGACTGTATGAAATACCTCTGTTAAATTTTTTTGTGATTAAATCGTACGATTGTGTAGGATAGTGAACCCTGGCATTAAGTGTGACGGCTTGAAAAAATTCGTATCAAGTGTAATGGGAAGCACATGAAACATTCTCGAAAATTCATTTCAAATAAACAAAATTATGTATTATTTTAAACCGATTTTAATCTCCGCAAATATTTTCGTTTTCTGTAATAAAGAAATTAAAAGCTTAATCTGTCTGGATTTTAAGCGAACTGTTTTTGGTGAGGAATCAAAGAAACAAAACAGAAACAAAATTTCCTACAACCAGATTTAAAACAAAAAATATTGTTTACAACTTGTTCAACTCTAGCAGCAGACACACCAACACACATTAGTATTCGTTTATTTGCCGCATAACCCTTTTAATGGCGTCTCGTCTTTAAACTCGCACACACGAATAAAATTCCCACAATAAGCGCTCCTCACACTTAACCACATTCACACAATGCTCCATTTATTTTGTTGGCAGAGATGAAAAAAAAACATGTTATTTGGAACCAACAACAACTATGTTCTTGTCTACAAAACGGCCATTGACACTTGTAATCTCTCTCTCTTTTCTTTTCACTTACGAAAACTACTCGGTTAATATTTATTATTTAATATTTTTGTTTACTTTAATCTTGCTTTATTTTGTGCTTGCACTTGTCAAAGATATAATTGCCCCCACCCCAACCCCAACAAAACAATATTTTCCACATATGCCTTGCTCTCAATATACTCGTATGTCTCACTCAATCATACAAAAGAGAAAGAGTTGCCTGTGAAATTTGTAAATGAGTGAGATTTTTTTACTACAAAAAAAGGGGAAATTCTATAAAGGCTACCCCTTTGACAGAAACAATCCCTTAACACTTGCCCTCTTTTAAGAAACCCATATGCAACTCTTTCAAATTTAAGAGTGATTTAAAAGAGTGTTCGGTGTGAAAGAGATCTAAAAAAAAGAGTTTATGTCACTTAATCTCCTACTCTCCTTGTGATACAAAAATACACAGTGATAACACACAACAACAACAACAAAATATTTAGAAAGTGAAAGTGTTTGTGACGTTTCACATAAAAAGGGTAAAATTATTAAAGCTAGACATAGTGGAATATGTGTGTGTGGTTATATGAATGTGTGTTTCGTAGTATGTATATGTGGGATTGTAATTATTACTTTTTCCTCTTGCTTTTTGTTGCTTTTATTGTGATTTTTATTGATTATTACTGTTGTTGTTGATTCTTGTTATTATACACTTCAAAATGTGTACGTTTTTGGTCCCAAACAAGAATGAAGAGAAGAATAATCGCCAATTGGTATGTATTTTTAAATACATACATAAGAGTATGAGTTTAAATTTGTGTATGTATTCAACTATTTTAACTCTTTGCTGATAGGCTTATGTTCAATTATTTTGCTTCTTTATATTTTGACAGTGGCTGTCATTTTTAAATGGATCTTTGATGTAGTTTTTTAGGATGATTATTTTGAGGAAGGGCGGAGTTTAATCGATAATGTGTGTCTACAAAAAGTTGTCAGGGAGTTATTATTGTATGTGTGTGTGGTTTGTGTGAAAGAGTTAAATGGTTTAACTCTTTAATATTAAATAGATTATGAAAAACAATTCTTTTTTCATTACAAAAATGGCGTCAGTTTTCTTATTTAGAGGGGAAGAACTTTATTTCAAAATCATTATGTTTAATATAATTTAAGGTTTTGCCAATTTAAGAATTTTAGATAAAGCTGTTTAAAAAATTTCAGAGTCTTTATCAAAAAAATACATTCATATATTTTTAAACGTCTCCAGAAATTTCAATTAAACAGATTCAGATATCATCGATTTTTTTAACTTTTTAACCGACTTCAAAAAAGAAGAAGGTTATCAATTCGTCTGAATGTTGCTTTTTTAGGGTTCCGTACACAAAGTGTAAAAACGAAACCCTATTGTTTTCGCTACAATGTCTGTCCGTCTGTCCGTCTGTCAGCGCCTTTTATCTCTGGAACCGTAATAGGTAGACTTTTGAAATTTTCACAGATGATGTATAGTTGTTGCCGCTATAGCAACAAATACTAAAACTTATAGGGTGTTCCAATAGAGAGGTGTTATTTACGAAAATGTGTTTATTTCTTGAACTGTAGGATGGATACACTTGAAATTTACAAACAGTTATTAAAACTTAGTTCACTATATAAACAAGTATAAAAAAATAAAACTAAAAATTAAAGGGTGTTTCGATAGTGGTGTGAAATGCATGTATAAGGCATAAGTTTTGAACCATAATAGGTAGACTCTTGAAATTTTCACAGAAAGTATATAACTGTGACCGCTATACTAGTAAATACTAAAACTTATAGGGTGTTCCAATAGAGAGGTGTTATTCACGAATATGTGCTTATTTCTTGAACTGTGGGAGGAATTCACTAAAAATCTGCAAGTACTAAATTAAAACTTAGTTCGCTTTATAAACAAGTCTAAAAAAATATACCTAAAAATTAAAGGGTGTTCCGATAGTGGTGTGCTTTGTATGTATAAGGCCTAAGTTTTGAACCATAATAGGAAGACTCTTGAAAATTTTACCAAAAATGTATAACTGCGGCCACAATAGCAATAAATACTAAAACGTAGGGTGTTCCAAAAGTGACGTGTTATTTACGTTTATGTCTTTTTTTTTGAGCTGTAAGAGGAAACCACTTGCAATTTGCAGACTGTAATTAAAACTATGTTTGTTTTATAAACAAGTATACAAAATTGAACTTAGATATTAAAGGGTGTTCCAATAGTGACGTGATTTGCATGTATATATCCTAAGTTTTGAATGAATAGGTAGAATTTTGAAATTTTTACAGGAGGTGTATAATTATGTCCACTATAACAAATAACAAAAATTAAAGGGTTTTCCGCCAGTGACGTGATTTGCATGTATAAAGCCTTATTTCTTGAATCGGAACAGGTAGACTCTTGAAATTTTGTACAGAAGATGTGTTGCCACGGCCGATATGACAATTACTAAAAATTAAAGGGTGTTCCAAAAGTGACATGTTTTTCACTTATAGTGACTTATTTTTTAATCGCAATAAGTAGATCTTTAGTATATTTATAGAAAGGAAGTTGCCATGGCCACTATAATGAATAATAAAATTAAAGGGCGTTCCGACAGTGACAAGATTTTATAAACCGTAATATAAAATCCGACAGTAGATGTGTTACTTCGGCCGCTATAACAAATACTTAAAATTGAAGTGTGTCCATTAGTAACGTGTTTTTCACGAATATTACCTTATTTTTTTAACCGCAATAGGTAGGCTCCTGATATTTTAATAAAAAGTGTATTACCATGGCCGCTATAAAATCAATTACATCTTAAAATTTAAAGGGTGTTCTAATTAGGATGCAATTTTCGCGAATATTACTTTTATTTTAAAATTTAAGGGTGTCCCATAAGACATAAAGAAATAAACAACTGGAATTTTTAAATTATACTGAACATAGTACGGAACCCTACGTGTGTGAGTCTAACTCGCACTTGACTAATTTATTTATGTATGTAACCGCAGAACTCAGCCATTTCTGAACCGATTTTAAATTTTTTTTTCGTTATTTGAAAGGTTATGCTTTTCCCATTTTAAAAACAGTTCATTATATTAAAAATTAAAGGGTGTCCCCATACAACATACATATTTTTTACGTGTATTAAGAACCGTAAAGTGCACCAAATTAAAATTAAAAAAAATTTCGTTTCGCTATAGATCCCAACGGCAGAAATTAATAAAAAAATAAATTTAAAATTTAAAGGGTGTCCCCATAGGTGCCGTAATTTGATCTATATATGCCTATCTTTTGAACCGTTATAGACAAAACCTTGAAAATTTTACAGAATGTCGACTACTATGACCGTTATAATAAAATATATAAATATTCAAAATTTTAAATTAAAGGGTGCTCCAATAGTTCATTTACTTTGATGTATATGGTCATACTTTTGAACAGTTGTACACAGACCGCTGAATTTTACAAAGAGCCTGTATTGCTAAGTCCGCTATAACAAATAAAGTATAAAATTTGAATTTAGAAATAAAAGGGTGTCCCATTAGTTAATGTTATTCTCTGTATGTGGCTAAACTTTTTAACTGTTATAGACAGACAGCTGAAATTTTCAAGGAACCTGTATTCCAAAGTCCACTATAGCAAATATACAATTTGAATTCAGAAATTAAAGGGTGTCCCCATAAATTATGTAATTTGATCTATATGGCCCTATCTCTTGAACCGTAAAACACAAACACTTGAAAATTAGGCAGAATGTCCACTACTTTCTCTGGTATAATAACAAGTATAAATATTTGGAATTATAATATAAAGGGTGTCCCAATAGTTCATGTAATTTGATATAAATGGCCAAACTTTTGAACCGTAATAGACAGACAGTTGAAATTTACAAAGAATCTTTGTGACCACGTCCTTTATAACAACAGGTCTTTAATATAAAATTGTAAATTAAAGGGTGTCCCAATATGAGATGTTATTTGATCTATGTGACCCTATCTTTGAAACCGTTATATACAGAGGCTTGCATGATGTCCCCATAAAAGACGGATGCTGGTGAAAATAGCTTAACTTTTGAAGGGTAATAGGGAGAGGCTTGACATTCACATAGTCTTTACATCTTTTCCCTCTAATTTTGGCGCATATTTTATTTGGTTTAAATCTAAATCTTACCGATTACTTCTTACATTTCTAGTTTAGAATTTGTTTTGAAGTCGGTTTTTTTTTTTGCAAGAATTATTGAATGCCAATTCAATACCAATATTATGGAATATTCCATTATGTATGGAATATAACCACACGGCCTCGATTGGTGCACGCAAAGAAAAACTATGGTTATGGTATGGTCACAGGAACAACATTATGTTCTCTGTAACAATATATGGTTGCGATGAACAAATTTTAGTTTGTTTGTAACATTACTTTGGTCCCGATAAAAAAGTTTTGGTTAAAATTTTATCTTTAAATGGTTACTACGTACAAAAAATTCAACATGGTTGGTTTTAACTATTTAATATTTACTCCACAACCAAAGTTTTTTTACAGCTAACCAAAAAAAATTTTCAAAATAAATATTATTTTTTTGTTTATGTCATCGGAGTTTATTGGTTTGTGTTTAAAAAAATCATAAAAAATGTATAAACAATTTTTTGGGGAATTTAATTTGAAATTAAATATTTGATTATTTCTGATTCGCTGTTGAATTGAGTGCGTGGCTACCATCTTCTCTGGATTCCCGCAATTCGTGTTCTCTCGGTGTGAGACTGTAATTTATTTTTAATTTTTATACCGCAAAAAGTAATAAATCATCGATATCATCAAATCAGCAGGGATATCAAAAGTGGTGACGAAATATCGATGATGTAATTTACGAGGTGACATTAAAATTTAAGATTTCAATCCCTGATGAAGCTGATTAGGATATAGACTCAACCGTTGAGACCGGCGTTGATATTGTTCTCGATCACCATTTACAGGAATGCTTTGCTTTCGGAGACAAGAAAAACTTCACCTTTCACTTGAAATACTACATGAAAAATGTGTTGGCTCTATGGGAAAATAAATCCCCCGATCAAATTGATATCACCAAGAACAACATGAACGTGTGGTGTTCATCTGAAATGTCCAATTTTCCATGAATTTGGGATATAAATCAAGTTGAATTTTACTGATGGCGTGGGTTAGTTGGCTTTAAGGGCCGCTGTGATTTTTTCCTTATTCGCGAATTCTGAAAAACCCCACAAGAAAAAGTCTAATACCACGTTTTCTCGATAAAATAAAGCACTTTCTTCGTTCTCGAGTGATACCGTTACACGACTCACATGTGCTTCTTATTGATTCGATTTTAAAGCGGCCTAGATACGATCACAATGCTGGATGTCAAATTCGTGTATGTATGCTGGATGTTTTGATGTACTCGTATACATGCTGGACGACTCGTCAAGCATTCATTTTTAAAGTGATTTTTTGCTGTCAACATCATGCTGGCAGTTACGCAACTTTTGTCTAAAATTTATGCAAAGCACATTATTACTTTACCATACGTAGTATGAGGTAAAGTACATATAGTAATCGTGAAAAAAAAATCGGGTCGATATTTCGAAGGATTTTTACGTTTTGAGGTCTCCTGAATTCAGTTTGGTTATTATGTCTGTGTGTAGGTGGGTGTGTATGCCACTATTTTTGTGGAGTTTGACATACATATCAAAATGAAATTTAGCATATGCCTTTGGTATACGGAGATGGCGAGCGGTATAGTTTTTGGGCATAATGGGAAAAGGACAAGGGGTAGTTTACTTACTCCCAAATTTTGTAAACGTTCTACAGGTCGCACCGTAATGAAATTAAGTGTGCCTTTGGTTTATGGAGATGAAGAGCTGTATGAAGTTTGTGCATAATCGGGAAGAGGCAAGAGGTAGTTTACTTTACACTCCCTACCGAAAATAATTAATTTTTCGATTCGAATATACTTTGTTTGAACTTATATTTTTTATTATATTTTATTATCAATAAAAATATCTGTTTCCATTGGATATGGTAAAGTTGAGCATAGGCCGCTCCAGATTTTTTCCTTTCTAGTCTTGGAGATTTACATTCTGATGTTGTTTTTAGCATTACAATAAAATTACACATTGCACAATTCTAATGGGTGATTTTTTTGAGGTTAAGATTTTCATGCATTAGTATTTGACAGATCACGTGAGATTTCAGACATGGTGCCAAAGAGAAAGATGCTCAGTATGCTTTGACATTTCATCATGAATAGACTTACTAACGAGCAACGCTTGCAAATCATTGAATTTTATTACCAAAATCAGTGTTCGGTTCGAAATGTGTTTATCGACAAATTTTGTTCAGCGATGAGGCTCATTTCTGGTTGAATGGCTACGTAAATAAGCAAAATTGCCGCATTTGGAGTGAAGAGCAACCAGAAGCCGTTCAAGAACTGCCCATGCATCCCGAAAAATGCACTGTTTGGTGTGGTTTGTACGCTGGTGGAATCATTGGACCGTATTTTTTCAAAGATGCTGTTGGACGCAACGTTACGGTGAATGGCGATCGCTATCGTTCGATGCTAACAAACTTTTTGTTGCCAAAAATGGAACAACTGAACTTGGTTGACATGTGGTTTCAACAAGATGGCGCTACATGCCACACAGCTCGCGATTCTATGGCCATTTTGAGGGAAAACTTCGGAGAACAATTCATCTCAAGAAATGGACCGGTAAGTTGGCCACCAAGATCATGCGATTTGACGCCTTTAGACTATTTTTTGTCGGGCTACGTCAAGTCTAAAGTCTACAGAAATAAGCCAGCAACTATTCCAGCTTTGGAAGACAACATTTCCGAAGAAATTCGGGCTATTCCGGCCGAAATGCTCGAAAAAGTTGCCCAAAATTGGACTTTCCGAATGGACCACCTAAGACGCAGCCGCGGTCAACATTTAAATGAAATTATCTTCAAAAAGTAAATGTCATGGACCAATCTAACGTTTCAAATAAAGAACCGATGAGATTTTGCAAATTTTATGCGTTTTTTTTTAAAAAAAAGTTCTCAAGCTCTTAAAAAATCACTCGTTATGACTTCTTTTTTCCCGACATTTTCGGCAATCGTACACCTTAAAATCTCCTATAAAATTTGTACCTGCTTGAAGAACAATCACATTGGACACATCAAAAAAATTTTGATTTTTCATCCAGCATCGTCTGTGCAGCACTTTCTAATATATTTTCACAAATACTAATGCAAGGCTGGATGATTATTTTGACCGTTTAAAATACACGATTTCCTTTTTTAGCACTTGATTTATTTTTGCTAGTGTTTTTAAATTTTTTAATTGTTTGTTTGTTAAATTATATTATTTATTTGCTAATATCTTAACATCAAAAAAATTTCGCAAGTATATTCAACCTCATCAAAATCATCTCAGAACAAGGTGCTTTGCTCTAAAGATAAAGGCGAAGCACATTGATTCACACATGATTGCGGTGTTAATAATTCATGAGAGAGCGAAGCATTATCATTGGACTCCGTGAAACATAGTATAACGGAGTCAGATCGCACTATCACGGTGGCCAATTCACTTCAGCTCCTCACGACATGACCAAGCACCCAAACCACTTGTTCAGAATGCCAACGTAGTATGAGCTGAGAAATGTCCGCCAATGACGGCGACTTTTTTGGATTCCTTTGGACGCTTTTCGAATCTGCAGAAGTCGTTGAGGACAGCAACAAAATATACAGGGTGGCCCAAAAAAGACTGAAGGATTAAAAATAGTTATATCTTTTTTGTGTTTTATAATTTTTTTTGTCTTTTGCAGGTTATTTACTGGTTTTTGGAGATAAATCATGGCTACATATGATGTGCAGAAACGCGTCAAAATCATTGAATTTTTTTATTCTTCTGGAAGGTCAATTATTACAACTCAACGAAATTATCGTCGTCATTTTAATGTCCGAACAGCACCCAGTGACAACATGATTAGAACTTAGTCTCCCGTTTTGAGGAACATGGAAGAGTGTCAGATCTTCCAGGAAGAGGAAGAGGTCGATCTGTGCGCAGTAAAGCAGTTTTGGAGGCAGAGTGTAAAAGAAGATCCATCTGTCTCTACTCGTCGTCGTTCTGCTCAATTGGGAATCTCCAGAACATCCCTGCAAAGAATTTTGAAGCGGGATCTTAAAATGTTTCCGTATAAAATTCAAATGGTACAGCAACTGCTTCCCCAAGATCATCAGGCACGCCTGCAATATGCTATTCGTTTTAGTCAAATACCTAGAGAAAATGATAACTTTTTAAACAATCTTATAATGAGCGATGAAGCTCATTTCCACTTAAATGGCTATGTTAGCAAACAAAATTGTAGATTTTGGGGCACTCACAATCCTAGGGCATTACATCAGCGTAAATTACACCCCGCCAGATGTACTGTTAGGTGCGGTGTTATGGCTGATAAAATTATCGGTCCATATTTTTTCGAAGATGTGGATGGTCAACCAGAAACGGTTAACGAGGCTCTGTATAGGACTATGATAGAAAATTTTTTGCGTCCACATGTTGAGAATTATCAAAACATATGGTTCCAGCAAGATGGAGCAACTGCGCATACAGCAAGAGCGACAATGGAACGTCTTCATAACATTTTTGGGGAACGAATAATTTCCAGAATTTGTGATTTTGCTTGGCCTCCACGTTCACCAGATTTGACTGCTCCAGATTTTTTTGTGGGGCTATTTGAAAGGAGTTGTGTATATCAATAAACCCCAAACAATTTATGAGCTTAAGCAGAACATTCAAGCAGAAATAAGGAACTTGGAACCAGAAACTCTACGGGCAGTAATGGAAAATGCGGTTAACAGAGCCAATTTTTGTTTGCAAGAAAATGGACACCATTTGAGAGATGTTATATTTCACACTTAGATGTAAAAAATTTCCATGAATTAAATATTTAAAAACATAAAAAAAATGAATAAAAAATGCAGTTATTTTTAATCCTTCAGTCTTTTTTGGGCCACCATGTATTTGCCTCTATTTGCTGTGTATAAATAAATATGTCCAAGAAAAGTTTATGGGGAAATTACTTCCAAGGAGTTAGAGAAACTTGCAAAAAGTTTAGGGAACATCATTCCGAGGATATTAAGGCTGAGTTTATGACCTACGTTTGGCTTCAAATCCGGAATTGCTATTGTTGTGAAGAAATAAAGCCGAAAACATTTTCTCATAGAGAACGTTTACGTGCCGAAAGTAAGAAAAATTCGGTAAATAATTTGAATAACCTTTATGTCCTGTTCAGTTATGAGAGGTGAACGCCTTATGGCAGTTATCGCTGTACAAGCTATCACTGATGCAGGGACTTGCGTTCACAGAGCAATACGCTGGTCTAAAAAACAAAATTAGTAAAATTCAAAATTAATTAAATTATCACACCCATAGGTGAAGTTATTTTGCATTACAGCACTAGGTTTTGAACGGTGCTCTTAAATAAATTAGTAGGCAAATTTCAAATTTACCGTTTTTAATTTAGTTTTAAATTGTATTTGAATAACGTCCGATACCAAAAAGTATTATTTTTAATTTAATAGGATTACCTAATCATACCTAAACCGCTATCTAAAGACATGATAAAATTACTGATAATTATTTTGCCAAACTTTGCCAAACAGACTGACTTATACCACTATTAAAATATACAGTAACTATATTTTGTTTACCAACCAAAAAATAAACTTAATTTATCAACATAATTTTCATAGTTTACTGCGAATAACTTCATATTATGTTATTTTATTAGGATTTGCTATGAAATAGCTGAGAAATAGATTTTTAAAATTTTTGACTTATACCACTTTCAAAAAAAAATCAATATATTTCCTTTAAAAAATACATATTTTTCCCATCATTATTTTCATATGAAACTTACATCTCTCTGGACGCTTATTATAGTCAGCTTAAGAGTTCGTTCTGAAGAGGGTGGTTATGTGTGTAACTGGTTTTATTTTTTTTTTTTTTTTTTGGACACCTATTTAAGATCGTGTTTAGTGTGATCAATATCAAGTTTTACAATAAAAAGTTTGTTCTTTCTATGGCATTGTTAACTGACCATTACTAATGTTTTGGAAATTATTGCCTTTATGATCAGAGCTCTTATATAAAATGGTTAATATACTTGTTAACATCGTTTGCTTAATTAAAAGACATTTATTGTAACTAACAAGCGTGAGAAATATTAGATTGCTGGTGTGTTGTTGAGAATATCTCAGCCACTGTGTACTATAATAATATTATAGATAAATAAAAAAAAATTATTTTCATTAAAACTTTACTTCGAAAAGCTAATAGAAATGTAATTGAAAACAGGAAAACTAAACTGTTTTATTAACAGAAACTCTTCATTGTAAATTCTTACATTGTAAACTTCTACTATCTCAGCTTCAAACTTCGAAAACTTTCAAGGCGTCAAAATATTTTTTCTACTTTGTATATTTCTACATTGCTATCTGAGGCAGTGCCCCATAATTGAATGCCATAACACCAAATTGGTTTTAGAATTGACTTGTACAATAAAAATTAAAATGCTTATAGTTAGGCCTGTGTGAATTTAATTTTCGTGGTCTTTTCAACTTTTTCGTGGCCTCCACAATTGGCAACTCAACAATATCAGTCGATATTTGGGATAAAACCCCTTTTCAAATGTCCAGCAAATAAATTGCCTTTTTCGGTATCATTCTTTGCCCAGCCTCCAGATGAAGTTGGCAAGGGAGGCTTACGTAAGTCTGGCCTTTTAAGGTTTCTACAAGCACGCCATAACTAATAATCTTATTGAGGAGTTGCGTCTAGGTCTCCCAAATAGTTTTTCAGGGATACTACTCTTCGAGATTCCAGCATCTCTCTTAGGAGGAGAGATCTCTGTGATTGTCATTCTCTACGAATTTTTCTTTCTTCAGCCAAGAGCCGCTAGACATCTACAGAATAAATTTTATTGTATCTAGCGAGTTGTCGGGTAATTGTTGAGTGTTGGGCGTTTGATTTGAGGTTTCAGTCAAAATCAATAAGACTCCGCTCTTAGTCGTCAGGTGTTCGTAGCAGGATGTTATCCGAACAATGAGTACTGATGATTATTTAAGGCTGAGGTCCTCTGTGTTCCTTATTTTATATATATATATCTATTCGTGATCATAACTCTTATGCTAGGCAGTACTGAACACTGACACGCAAAGTGCGCTATGCTCTTAGCCTCCTCGAGGCACAGGCTATATATTTCAAATTTTTACTTATATATTGCCCAAATGATATTTGACGTTTCCATGACGTCAAGGCACCTCGACTATATCTAAGCAAATTGGCAAACTTCCTGCCAAGGAAATGTTGTCTCATGAGTACTTTAGAGATTAACTATTCTACCTTTTGCGAGTTAGTTAATATTGGCTATTCACTCAATTCACTCACACAAGGCTTGATATACGAAAGAAAGTCAGTATTAAAACTGTAGGTCGACAGGTGTCTATAAATTAGCCAGCATTCTAGTACCTACTACTACCAGTATAATCAGTTACTTGGCGCCATAACCTCGTACCTGCCATCCGAATGGAAAGGAATGTAATGGAACCTTTAGAATCAGTTTTGAAGGGCATATTTCAAGCATTTGACAAAAATTATATTGTTATGTTTCCGAAAAATTTTATAATAATTAAAATTATTTTATTAATTAATACACTATTGTTTAAAAAAGAAATGTATGCTATATGCATACAGCGGCAACGCAGCTACTTTTTTTATATATTTTTATTTTTATAAAAATGGCTATTTTACAAAAATAAAATAACTTTTTCAACAATGTATAAAATATTTTTTTCTCTCCCAGCTCTCATTTCTCATTTTCGCATTTCGAATGAAAAGAGGGCTGAGTTGGCTACAGCCACAACTGTGGACGTTTAGCCATGTAGTTATGAAGTCATCAAAACAATCGTCAAACATACGGGTGTATTTAAGTTATGACAGTTGTAGTCCTCTATGTGTTTAATGCAATACGTTGCCTACTTCTGGAATTATGAAGGATCGTATTTGGAGAAAACCTGAATGCTCAGCTTCAGAAGACAGCAATCAAAGTTGCAAAGTTGCTAAAATATATTTTGAAGGCTCAAAAGAAAAGATGAAAAAGAAATCTATTTTCAACGCGTACTAATGTCCTCCCTCTTTCCCTCTCTCTAAAATATAAAAAGAACTATAATTACTAAACTAAACTGATCTAGCTAATCCAAAATAAACACGAATGTTTAACATCCTCCCCACACAACCCCATGTGTGAGCCAATAAACATTTCAAACTGACTGTCTGCCTGACTGACTGACTGACACACGTCAAAATCATTTATTAAGATCAAATTAATGCCATATGGTAGCAAATGTCTAATAAAAACCTACAAGAACAAAATTATAAAGCAAACAAATCTAAACTTACACACGCAAGAGGGATTAGGAAAAAGCAACGCCTACAATTTATCTCCATAATACCGAAACATAAGAAACCTCAACTAAACTTTTCAAGATCAATTATTTCTTTTGGCAGTATTTCAATGAAAAGAGGTATAATTTTTCAGTTGGTTTATTATGCTTCATTTAAGTGATTAAACAAATAAACAGAGAGCTCAAGTTTCCTAGAACGAGGGTGGGATTTTAAGAATATAAAATATTTATTTGCGCTATAACGTGTCTGTAGGGCTTCTTTAGAAACCCAACATCAACTAGTCGTGCCTAGCACTACTGACTTTTATGGGAACCCAAAAGCAGTTCTTTTCCAGTTTCTGAAGCAAAGGTTCCGCCCCTTTTAACGGAGAGCAAATCCTTGAATTCATCACTTTGTTAAATCGTGTCGAACGGATTGTCGCAGTTCTAAACTTTTGGAAATATGTATTCAAAAAAATAGCACCAAGAGCAATATAATCGCAAAAGAAAGACTTCTGAAACTGTTTGAACAGAATACTCTCCTTTTAATAAGCCTAACGAAACTACATCATGTTGCTAAATGGTCTCTCTTCTCATCCAGCCACTTCCTCCATCTCGTTGTAAAAGTAGCCGCCTAATCCAGCTATGAAACAGCTTATGCCAGATGATGTTTGGTCACTTGTGTTAAATCTCTGAATGCAATACAGAATAACCCCACGACTCTATCTATGACGGCAAGAAATCGAACGAAACAAAACGCTGTAGAATTATTAATTTCAATAAGCCCATATTGGCTAAAAGACGACTCCTAAAGTAGAATTATCGCTAAAGAAAAAGGAGAGAACTTCTAGTGCATAGGGCCATAGCATATCATATTACCTGTAGGCTTAGTGCTGGCTAATGGTAAAAACCTTTAAACGTGGTAGATAAACCAAACATAGAAAGAGCAAACTTTTTGCATTGGTAAGCATAGAATCAGAAAAAACTACTAATGCTGTAAACCTTCAAACGTGACGGCAGTAAGTATGCAAGAAGCCCTCAGAAAAACAGAAAAGTAAACAAATAAAATTGGATCATCTTTAGCTGCTTGTGTCTATGACACGACAATTGCTCATCTAACGTTGCTATTTCTTGCTACCATTCTGACCATTGCTCTATGGTGTATCTTTCCATGGTTCAATTTGCGTTGAGTCTGAAATTAAGAACTGTCAAATTAAATGTAGAAAAAACTTTAGACGTTTAGGTGTGGTTCACATTCAACATCGGCCCTTAAAATTTAATCACCCGATATAAAAACCAAAGATATAGTGTTGCGAAATTGGAAACACAACAGTGTACGGTGTAGGATATTGGTCGAATATAGGACCCTTACATGTTTTTGTTTCCTTGAAACGAATTATTTTTACTTTTCTCACTGATTTTAAAGATTTTTGTTTCAAGTCTGGTTTATTTTCAAACCGCAAAATTTAAGAGAATGTGATTATTTGCACCGAAATACATATCAGATCCAAATGTTACTACTTGAAATACATAAAAAGAAAATAAAAAAAATCAATCCAAGTATGCTGATTCAGAAATGCTGCTCAGAAAAACGCCACTTTTTCCTTAAACTCAACACTTAAACGCTTCTTGCTTTGTCGTTCATTCCATGGCTTCGGACTTAAACCTCTTATCCGATACTCGCATAACCCGAGTCATCTGCTGGAAAGTTTGTTTTTGCTATAAAAAATTTACGAATGTGTAATTACTTGGGCGAATTCTGCAAATATTTAACACGTTTTCTTTTAACTGAGGTTACATCAGATATTAAACTATTTCGCTCCCTGTGAATCACAAAGAAGATGGATGGATGGGGTTTAGAAGGAACTTAGTTTAAGTTTTGAATTTGAACAATATTATTTAAAGTAGAGATGATTAAATTAGGGATACTTTTTTCAATACACCTTTTTTTGACAGATCACGTGTGAGTCGCGTCATGTGATTTTTGTTTAGAATTGTTTGGCATGTCATAATGGAAAGATTTACGCCTGAATCGGTTCACTCTATGGGTTCTTGAAAAGTTCCAAGAAGATCCGACATTTTGAAGGCAAATTTTGTTTTGCGATGAGGCCCATTTCTGGCTCAATGGGTATGTAAACAAACAAAATTGCCGCATTTGGGACGAAGAGCAACCGGAAGAGTTTCAAGAGCTGCCACTTCATCCAGAAAAAACAACGGATTGGTGTAGTTTGTGGGCTGGTGGAATCATCGGTCCATATTTCTTTAAATATGATGCCGGTGCGAACGTAACCATCAATGGCGACCGTAATCATGCCATGATAACCGACTATTTGATGCCTGAAATTGAAGCTCGTGATCTAGGCGACATTTGGTTTCAGCAAGACGGCGGCACATCCCACACATCGCATCAATCAATGGGTTTATTGAGAGATCATTTCGGTGAGCACATAATTTTTCAGGTTTTGGGCCTGTCGATTGTTTACCAAGATCGTGTGATATCACACCGTTAAACAGTTTCCTTTGGAGATATGTAAAGTCTAAGGTTTATACGGACAAACCCGTTTCGATTCAGGCCTTATTTGAAATGTTCGAACGAGTCATGGAAAATTGGACTCAACGGATGGACCGTCTGCGACGTAGCAATGGCCAACATTTGATAGACATAATCTTCAAAAAATAAATGCCAGAGAATCTTCTTTCAAATGATAATAAACATTATCCATAAAATTTGAATTTTTTTGAAAAATTTGAATTGTTTTTTTTTTTTTCTTTAAAAAAGTAGGGATGCTCGAAATGGAACACCCCTTATTTCTTAAATTTTTTTTTTTTCCTTTTTTTATAATTTCGTTTTACTTATATGTGTTAATTTCGTTACTTACTTGCCATCCCTCGTAAAACAAATCAATCAAATCTTAATATGAAAAAAATGAAGGGTAAACAAGACGCCACGAAAGGGGGAAATTAAGACGTTTAATAAGAAAAACAACCACATAAAGAAAAGAAACCGAAACGTAAACAAATAAATTAAGGGTTACACAATAAACTCTAAAGATTTCAAGATCATCAGAGATCATTTCAAAAGATTAAAAAAAAAAAAAACGTTCAAATAAATATTGTAGTAGCAAACGTTTGGATTTTTTATTCCCTAAAACAGATGATTATAGAGTTGATAACAAGAAAGAATGCGCACACGATTATCTCGAGAATACAAGCGATAAAAAACTAAATGAAATGAAAGGGGAAATAAATATTGTTTAATAGAAAGGATCGTTGAAAGGGTCACATGAAAGATTAAAGAGTGAAAACAACACAGAATACTGAATGTGCTTAGAGAAGCAGGAGGAATTGAATGAAGAAAAAAGGTGTTGAGGCATTTTGCCCTTTAAGGCAACACTTCAAGATCATTTTATATTTTAAAGTATTCTAAGAGAGGTGTTGCTGCTCATCATGATAATGTCTGTATATTGTTTGGGGGCTTTGTGTGTTACCCTTCCATTTTAGTTACTCAGTTCCAACTTATTTCTTTCTGACATCTTGTTGTTAATTCTTAATGTGTGTCTTTTTGGTTTCTGGGGTTTTTAATTTTCAAAATATCAAAATTTATTTGTTCGGCATATTTAATTTGTTGTACAACATGATCATGTGGTTTGTTGAAAATATTTAAAATTCCTTAAGTGTTTAACATTTTAATGGCTTGTTTTTTTCGGGATGTTTAATTTAGATGGGGTTAATTTACAACCTTAGTCATGTGTGTGTGTGTGTTTGCTGCAACTTGTGATATTTTTCAAAGGTATTTATAAATGTCACTCACGTGTCAAATTAATCATTTGTTAATATATTCCAAATACTCGACTCTCGTATGCACTTGCATTTGGTTGGTATTTAAATGTTTTGTCATTTAAGTTAATTTAGCTTGATTTAGTAGTGCATTGCGATGGTAATAAAATGCACATAAAATTGATTTAGAATTTATTCGGCGGATGTGAAGAGAATATTTAAGACACCCGTTTCTGTTGTGCGGTAGGTAATGTTTGTTGCTGCTGAGACATGGCCATAGAAGAGGTGTGAAAAATCTGACCACATGTTGTGCACTATTGCATGTTTAGAATTCTTAACATTAAAAAAAGAGATTTAAAAAAATATTTAAAAGTTGTTTTCATTATTTTCTTGCAAATGAAGTTTTAAATTAAATATTACAAAATTTTCTATACAAAAATTCGATTATAACTCCAGAATGGTGTACTAAATCCAATCCAAAAAACTTTATTATTCTAATTCCAAATATTTTTTGTTGAAGGACGAACTGACCAAAGATATGATTTTGCAAGCTGCTGTTTCAACTGTCACTTGATTTAGATTCCACAAGAAAACATTATGTAAAGGAAGGAAGGAAGGAAGGTTCTTCCTGTGATAGATTTCTAGATATACATACATAAAGCTATGTGGCTCTCCCCTTATCAACCAATCAAAAATCAAATCGAAGAGACAACGTAGTCTCCGATCATCGCAGCGGAGAATTGCAAGCGTTTAAGTGTTACTAAGAACGTTTGGATTGCTTCCCAGTTTCACAATAATACACATTCGGTTTTTACTTTTATGTTTTTCAAATACATTATTACAAATATAATATAAAGATATAAACAATTATTGTAAAAATTTTATCGCAAGTTTTTTGTAAAAATTGTATCAAAATTTTTTTGTAAAAATTGTATCAAACATTTTTTGTATAAATTTTTTGAAAATCTTTTTGTAAAATTGTATCAAAAATTTTTGTATAAATTTTTTTAAAATTTTTTTGTAAGAATTTTACCGAAAATTTTTGTAAACATTTGATCAACAGTTTTTGTAAAAACTTTATAATAATTTTTTTTTGTAAAAATATTTTGCAAAAATTTTATCTAAAATAATTTTTTTAAGTTTTTTTGAAAATTTTTTGAAAAATTTTATCGAAAATTATTTCTAAAAATTATACCAAAAATTTTTTGCAAAAATTTATTGTTAATATTTTATCGAAAATTTTATCATAATTTTCTTGTAAAAGTTTTTTCGAAAAATTTTTAAAAAAAGTTTTTTCGAAAATTTTTTGTATAATTTTATCGAACATTTTTTGTAAAAGTTTTCAAAAAAAAATTTTTGTAAAAATGTTCTAAAAAAATTTTTTTGTAAAAATTTTATAAAAAAATTTGTTTGTAAAAATTTTATGATATTTTCTATTTAAATTTATAGAAAATTTTTTGATAAAATTTTATCGAATTTTTTTTTAATTTTATCGAAAATATTTTGTAAAAATTTTATCGAAAATTATCTAGAGAAAAGGTGAGAAGAAACCAGGAAAAATGCTATATTCGGCCATGCCATATATTTCCCAATTTAACAACGATATTTTTCAAATTCATTGTTACAAATATAATATTAAGATATAGACATTTTGTTTTGTAAAAATTATTTCGAAAATTGTTCGTAACAATTTTATCGCAATTTTGTTGCTATAATTTTATTGAAAAATTTTAACCAAAATTTTTGTAAATATTTTATCAAAAATTTTTTGTAAAAATTTTATAAAAAATTTTTTTGTAATTTTTATTAAAATTTTTTAGTAAAAATTTTATTATAATTTTTTAGTAAAAATTTTATTAAAATTTTTTAGTAAAAATTTTATTAAAATTTTTTAGTAAAAATTTTATTAAAATTTTTTAGTAAAAATTTTATTAAAATTTTTTAGTAAAAACTTATAGAAAATTTTTAGTAAACTTTTGTTGTTAAAATTGTATCGTAAATTTGTTGTAAAAATTTTATCACAAATTTTTGATTTGAATTTTTTCTTTTGTTAAAGATTTACTAAAAATTTTATCGAAGAATTTTTGTAAAAATTTTATCAAAAATTTTTTCTAAAAATTTTACTGAAAGTTTTTTGTAAAAATTTTACAGAAAATTTTTTGTAAAATTTAGGACCTTACTGCAATCTGTATTGCGTTAGAATGGTCAGACTAAACCACATTGGATGTAAGGCGTATCATATTGACTGCTCCTGGTTACCTCTCGGCTGCCTCTATGTGTATTGCTTTTTATAAAGGCCTTTAATAAAAATCAAAGTAGAAAAACCCAACCAACCGAAAAGCAAAAAAATCGCAGGGAGTTATTGATCCCCCGTGATCGCACTCCATGTGATCTACTGGACGGGATTTAATATTTATTGAACAAATAAAAAGTAAAAGAGAATTATTACAACCCAAAAAAATAAAAACAACGTGAAAAAATAAGGATGGGCGTGGTTTTTTGCCCGCAGCCTCGAATACAAGGGGTGATGTTGCTATATTTTATTAGCGAAAATTTCGACTGCCTGGCGAAATTTTCTGATGCCTTGACAAAGTTGATTTCAACCCGAACACAGACGGACGGACGGACAGATATCGCTAAATCAACTTCTCTATTTTTAAGAATTCAGAATACATCTACTGGGGTCGGAAATGAATATTGTAGATTTTACACGGAATGACAAACTTATATAGGTATGTATGTACACACTTTTCCACATGTTGTAAAGGGTATAAAATGAAATGGAAAAACATGAGTGAAAGTTAAGGCATCAGTTGCAAGACTTTGGTACATTAAATATAATTTATCCAAAGTGGGTAATTAGATAAACATTGATAAGTGTTTGCCCCATATGGGGGAAGGTCTATCCACTAGAAATTAAAAAACATAATTGGTTAATGTTTCTTTCCAGACAATGAATAAAATGGAAAAGCACTAAAACTGAGGATGCTTTGTTCGCTGACTGTAAGGACAGTAGTCCTCGAGGCTGGCAGAGACCTTAAACTGGAAGAACCTACTAGATGTGATCAGTATCAAAATAACTGGTACCACGGAAACCGGTTGAACCACAGAAATAGCCCCAAAAATTCTATAACCGATTATTGGTGAGACCCTTCGGGAAGTAAATTGAGTTGGACCTAAATCTCAGACAGAGCGATTTAGTCACAAGGCGTCTCAGGAGTATTGATGGCCACGATTTTTTTATTAAAGACAACATTACATCTGCAAAGCTTGTCTGCAGAAAACATCCAGAGTCTTTGGTGGAATCATACCCGCAACCTCCAGACTGATAGACTAGCGGTCTATCGTGTCAGAAGTATAGATAGTCTCATTCCTTACCGCATTGAGGTATTGATTCTCATCAGATACTCTGGCATTTTTCACTACAACGATTTGAGATCTATTTACTGTAAATTAAGTAACAGCATATTTTTAAAATTGGACAAATAAATTTTGAGAGGATTATTTTTATTTTTGTATAACAAATAACCTCACACATACATACATACATTCTCTCTAATAACATGCTGAATATTACAATTTGAAAACAAAATATCTAGAACTTCAAACAAATCAAACACAATATTGAATCCTTTTGTTGTCCTGATCAATGTTTGCACACATTTTGGTTTGATGGCAGTAATGAGTACACTTTGTTCTAGGCGCGCAACAACACAAGCGAGCACGCGCACACCACACAATTAGCGAGCGGTTGTTATAGCGGCCAAACAAAAGTGCGGCTGAAAATAAAAGAGAGCGAGACAATTTCTTTGATAATTAGGAAAGTTAAATATTTAAGAAAAGCAAACCAAACAACACAAATAAACGAAGAATTCCTTTCAACATCTAAAAGAGTAAATAATAGAAAAGAAAGGATTTCACAAAAGGATGTGATTTATGCGGTTGTGGTTGTTTTGTGTCTTCACAACTCATTCATTTCGCATGAGAGGAAAACATAAAACGTAAATGATGTTACGAAACATGTGATACTTTTCCTTTAAATATTTATTTAAATATATTTGTACATATAGATTTAAAAGATTATATGAAGAAACAAAAAAAAAAACAAAAAATCTTTTAGATCTAAATATTGAAATAAAAAAAAAATAAATAAATACAAATTTATATAACGAAAAACACAGTTGAAAAAGGAAAGGATGTTTGTTATTTAAATTTTATTTATTTTTTGCATGTAAATGATTTTTATTAGACAAGAGAACTCATTAAATCTCATAGAATTCATCACTTTACAACCGCCACAAAATATCACAGGTTTCAAAACCAACATTGTTATCGCACCTATCACCTACAAAAAAATACAATCATCATCACCATCACCATCAGCGTTATTGATAAGAACTTTACGTTAGAAGAATTTATTTAGGATTTGAGGTTTTATATTTTTATTTGCTTTTAAGGTTTTTATAAATATAAAATAGACAAATTGTTCCTTTCTTTCTGGTGGGTTTTCATCTTCAATATTATTTGTTGGTTCGTATTTGAATTTTGATAAGCTCTCCCTTTGTATATAAGCGGCCTACTCACTTTGATTTAACCCACAAATGTGTTTTACCTTTACTTTTTTACATTTCAATTGCAGGTGAATTGAGTGATAAACTATTTTTGTTCCTTTATTTGTTTGTTTGGAATGAATTGATGCAATAAAAAAATTTACATTTCCCGGAAACATGCTGTCACCTGTATTTTCTTGGCGTAGGTTTGACTTTTCTATTTTTTTAATATTCCCATAAAATTCTATTGACGAAAATCTTTCCATAAATTTAACATTTTTAACAATATATTTTTAAATATATTTTATATGTAGATGGAAAGAGCGTTTTTAAGATAAGATTAATAACACTGGTCCGAAAAAAGTTGGTCCCTGAACATTAGACCACCCATATATACAAATGTGTTATTTTCTTCGCTCCCCGCGCATTTTCGGTTACGTAGGGGGTAATAAATATGCATAAAAATTTTGTTTCTAAAACATAAACCGGCCAGGTCCCTCTTTTTTCGTTATAAAAGGGACAAATATTTTGTTCATACAAACTGAACTGAAACTGAACTTTGAGTGGTTTCAACTAAATCGAGTTCAAAACAACATAAAAACTAATCGATTAAAAAAATATTTTTTTAAGTTTTATTCGATTAATCTGTAAAATTCTATGTTTATTTACTATCAAATTAATTCAATAACACCTAGAAATCGTAAGTAATGGAATTGCGCACTTTCTAGAGTTTCAGTATTAAAATTACTTAATATTTACTTAATATTGCAGGCCTGAGTCAGTTTTTGGTCATTAAGCCATAGAATGGTTCGTATTTGCATGCCTTCAAAAATGAATGAGGGTCACTTAAAGTTCATTTTCAATGTAAACTTTGAATTGAACCGCTAAAAAACCACTAACGCTTTATCGTGGGTTACATATTTGTATGAACAAAATATTTGCCCTTTTTTAACGAAAAAAATTTATATCTAAATTACGAAAAGCTCTCAGTTTCAGAATTATTTATAATCATATCCAGACATATTTTTGCAGCTTTTTGAGGCCATTTTTACCACTTAAATGCGAGCAGCCTGGCCTGTTTACATTTTAGACACGAAATTTGTAGGCACATCTCAATTTTTAATGCCCCACATAACCGCAAATGCGCGGGGAATACAAAAAATAATACTTTTGCAAATCCCATATATTTCATGGGTGCTCCCGTGAGTGAACATACATAAGTATGAGGAATATAGTGATCTCAACTCGTCAAATTCAAATCCACTTTCAGTTTTTGCGTATCATGTACAGATTTTTTTGTATGAGCATGTCTAGTATTTTCCCCTACACAAGGCGACCACGCTAAATTATTTCAATATAACTCGTTGACGGCATGTTCGATTTAAAAAAATTTAAACATCAAAAGATTCAGGATAAAACCGTCCCTTTTTAACCGACTTCAAAAAAAGAAGGAGGTTATCAATTCGTCTGAATGTTGCTTTTTTTTATGTTTGTGCCCGCATAACTCAGTCATTTCTGAACCCATTTTTCTTTATTAGAAAGGAAATGCTTACAGATTGGTCCCATTTTAAAAGAAGTTCAGAATTTTGAAAATTAAAGGGTATCCCCATACAACATACGTGTTTTTTACGTGTATTATGAACCGTAAAGGGCACCCTTTTAAAATTTAAAAAAACTGCTTATTACTATAGCTGCCAATAACAGAAATTAATAAAAAAAATATACTT
Source organism: Phasia obesa (assembly GCA_949628195.1). Classification (NCBI taxonomy): domain Eukaryota; kingdom Metazoa; phylum Arthropoda; class Insecta; order Diptera; family Tachinidae; genus Phasia; species Phasia obesa. Next base: position 25,040,601 of record OX451219.1, on the reverse strand, counting down.
AAAAATTAAAGGGTGTCCCCATATGTGACGTCAATTTAAATATATGAACCATTTGAACCATTCTAGACAATCATTTGAAAATTCGACAGAATATCCAATATTTATAATCAGAAATTAAATATTTATAATTAGAAGTTAAAGGGTGTTCCAATAGTTGATGTAATTTGATGTATATTGCAAAACTTTTGAACCGTACCAGAGAGACGGTTGAAATTTACAAAGAACCTGTATATCTAAGTCCTTTATAACATCAAGTATATAATTTAAATTTGGAAACTAAAGGGTGTCCCCGTAATTGATATAATTTTTCCTATCTAGCCCTATCTTTTGAACCGTTATAGACAAACACTTGAAAATTAGACAGAATCTCCACTACTATGTCCCGTATTTATCAATATTTAAAATTTTAAAGGGTGTCTCAATAGTTGATGTAAATTGATGCATATGGCCAAACTTTTACACCAAATCGTTTTACACAGACATTTGAAATTTACAAAGAATCTGTCCTTTAAAATAAGTGTTTAATTTAAAATTGCACATTAAAGGGTGTCCCCTAGGTGATATTGTTTAAGCTATATATATGGCCATATCTTTGGAACCGTTACTTTTTATTACTGTGTCAGTAATAATAAGTGTAAAAAAATAAAGGGTGTCCTCATATCTGACGTAATTTGTCGTATATGGCTTTATCTGCTTAACCGTTACGGATAGACATTTGAATGTACAGACCGTATATTACTATGTTCGTTAGAGCAACAAGTATAAAAGTATTTGATTTGAGAACTATTTCTTACAGATTACTTCCTTTTAAATTTTTAGTTTGTAATTGATACACATATGTATATTTGTTTTGTAGTCGGTTTTTTTTTTTGCAAGAATTATTATGTGTTTTGGAGTTATTTTTTTTGTGTTCAAAAACTCTTTAAAAGCCTAAAACGGCAAATATGTTACATTTTTGTTCCTATTCAGAAAGCTAGGTATACTGGAAATAAAATAAGACATTAATGATGAAAAGTACAGGTCTTTGACAAACATTATGTAACAAATTAAGATTATTTACTTATATGTACTATAATAATTAGGTATTTAATATTTCAATATTTTTTTTATTAAGTTTTATTTAAAGTCGAGCTACCGACTTTTTTTTTTGCCGACCAGTGTAAATATGCTGCATGCAAAATGAACGCCTAAAAATTGCCAAAAGGCCAAAAAAGAATAAAGGAAATATATTTCCTATTAAATAAAACTATATAAAAAGATCAATAGTGTATATTACTATTGAACGGCATACAGTTTTTTGTTATACAACATTTTTAAATATTAACAAAAAATAGGTGGTTTAACAATATAATTTTCAAACCAAAACCAAATTTTTATTATTATTCGAAAATAATCTTGTATTTATAACCATAATATATTATTAGAAAAAAATTGTGATAAGTGTGCTCGTATGTAACCTAAGTATTTTTTTTTTAAATTATTACAATCTTATTTTACAGGTTTAAGTTTCAAAATATAAATTTTTATGATTGCTTATAAAATAAACTAATAAATAATTGCATCTTATATTACAGGGTAAGTTTATATAAACAAATAAGGCATTTTTTTATAAATAATATAATGTATTTTTAAATAACCAAAAAAAATGACATAAAAAAACATATCACCTAATTTGTAATTTAATTTAAAATTTCTCAGAGAGAATAAAACGAACTTAAGCTTGACTTCAAATTTCATTTGTATATAAAATTTCATTGGTCATATTATATTTTATAATCTTATTTTTAAGTTAGACAATAATATGGTTCTAACATAACTATATTATTATAATGTTAATAATAATATGGTTTGACTACAACTATATAATTCAAACATAATATGTTGCTCTTAGATTATGGTTACCTTAATCATGTTTTTATCTTTGTGTGCGGCAGATTTAACAACAGATTGGATTTTTTTTAAACGAGTACTAATAATTAAGACCTGTTTTTACAAAGGAGGACCAGGGGCAATTTTTTTCCAGCATTGCCAACATTTTGTGCCATTTTCGACACTTTATGGGCATTTTAATATTAAAATATATGACAATAAATTTTTTTAAAACAATTTCTCAAAAAAAAAAAAAAATTCCACAAAACAAATTTTAAATGAAGTAGTATCCAAAAGATAAAAGTTAAACGAAGAACATAATTCTTTGAAACTATTAAATTTTATGAGAGTTTTCATTAAAAAGAGGCAGGATAAACAAACCTTAAATTATGACTTTATTAACAAAAAAAAAATATCGCTTTAAAAAATCAAAAAATTTTAATGATCAGCATGTGTCTAAATTTACTCTCAACTACAGCCACTAACAAAAACAAGTTCATTTTAGAGTAAAAAAAGTAAATAAATAAAAATTGGGGCGTGACAATTGATATCAGCTGTTAAAGATAAAAAAAAAATTGAAATTAAAGATACAAGAACGTCAGTCAGCTAAACCTTCCATCAACTCATCCTTTAGCCTTTCAAATTAAGAAGTGTTAATCATAAAAACAACAACAAGAATTAAAAATTGAAGAAATGAAGAAATGATGATTAGAAAAATAACTAGTGAAAGTGGCAAAAGACGACATGTGTTTGAGTTGTGTCAAAAATTTATGATTAAACCCAACAAAATATATAGTTTTTCCTTTATATCATTAAAGCCTACTAGGTTATGGTTTGTGTTTTTCAAAACTGAAACCAAAAAAAAAACTTCGTTTAGAAAACAAAAGTGTGTCAAACACAAGTATTTTCGCCGTTACTTTTTTTGGTAACTTTCCATTTTTATTATTTTATTTTCTTAACAAAATTTTAAGGGTTTAAATAAATTTGCTGCAATATTTTTGTTATTTCAAAGAAGAAAAACACACGAAAATTTTAGTAAAATATTAGAGTAATAATAACTATTGTACCATGACTAATTAAAAAATTATGACGTTTCTTTGTTTGTTTGTAGTTGTAGTTGTTAAACGCAAAAGACACCATTTGTTATTTAGGGGTTAATAAAGAGTTTAAAATAAAGAGTTTTATTTTACTTGTACTTTTGCTGAGTTTCTCTGGGGAATTTTTATTCTTATTTTACAGCAAACTATTTAAGGAGTGTTTTACTATTATTTTTTGTTTTTTTTTTTAAATTTAATAAAACGCAGAAATTTTTTAATAAATTTCATATTTAGTTACACTTTGTCAACAATAAATCTATGCCATTAAATTGCAGTTGAATTTTTTAAAGCTAAAAAGTGGTGAAATATAATTTTTTTTAATGAAAATTCAACTGTATTATATGATTTCATAATATTAATTTTTATAAAAGCGAACCACCATTTTAATCAAATAAATCTGGAGTGGCCTACCCTGAACTTTACTATACCCAATGGAAATAGATATTTTTATGGATATATTACTTTAAGAATATATGTTCAAAGTACATATATTCGAATCGAAAATTAATTTTTTTCGGTTTGGGGTGTTAAGTAAACTACCACTTGCCCCTTCCCAGCTCTTCGTCTCCATAAACCAAAGGCACATACTTAATTTCAATTTGATGTCATACTGTATGACCTGTAGAGCGTTTACAAAATTTGGGCGTAAAGAAAATACCCCTTGCCCTCTCCCGATTATGCCCAACAACTATACAGCTCTTCATCTCCATATACCAAAGACACATACTAAATTTCATTTTGATATTTATATCAAACGGTATTACCTATACAACCTTCACAAAAATAATGGCATACCATAGTTGGGGGTAGTGCACTAATTCTGCAATCTTCACTCACACTGAGTGATATTGCAAAATTATTGCATTAATTTTTTTGATTTCCAATGATGATTTCAAAATTTGCAGTCTCAATCAACATTAGTGATAGTGTGTTAAAAAATCTTTGCACTAAAATTCAATTATTTTAATTAAAAAAAAAAAACAATCAGCAATACGATATTGCAACTTTTTAGTAGAACGTAGAAATTTTGCATTCAATTTGAGGGTCAATTTGATTTATTTTTATTTTTGTGCACTAATTGAAAAGTGAAGACTAATACTTCATTAAAAATAAAATTCAATTTATTTTTGAATTTAAATTAATTTATATAAATATACCAGTATGAGCATATAGGCATTCAAAAATTAATTTATTTAATGTTTTGTTTAACAAAATTTTTATATTTCAATAAACAAAAAGGATACATAAAAAAAGTAAAATTCAAAAAATTATTTGCAACAAGCATTTATGAGTGTCTACCATTCCACTAAAGGAAAACAAACTATCCACTGGTGCAGAAGAAGGCAAAGGCGTGTTGACTTTTAAACATTTGCCTAATTACTGGATATTTGTTAAGACAACACAATTCGGTCTCAAAATCCAGTAGAGAACTATTTAATTCTCTTCGTATGCTATCATTTTGTTCCACTGTTGAAGGATCTAATATCAAAGATATTGGAAGAGTAGTTATTTAAACAATCATTTTATATACTTTTTCAATTGCACTAAAATCTAGGAATCTAACTTATCTAGTACAGTTCGAACTGACTTTAAAAATTTTGATGTAACTGTTATATAGTAGCATACGAATAGAATTTAGTACCTTGTTTCAATACTGAATAAATTCATTCTGTTACATCACTTCTTTATATTTTGGTGTAAAAACAGAGGAAATTTTAATATTAAATAAAAAAACGAATTTATTTCAAAATTTTTATGACCAATCATTTTTGAAAGTTGATTGAGAGTATGAATAAATGAAGCGTTTTATTGATTGCAAGTAAAAATTGTGCAATCAATTGAGTGAGTGAAGAATTCTTGCACTAAATCTGCGTGCAAATATTTGCACTACCACTAAATTCTTTTGATTGCTAGTGAAGATTTGCAGTTTATCACTAAGCTGCAAAAAAAATAGTACAATAATTTCTTTTGCAATATGATATGGTAGTGCAATGCTGACTTCAATCTAAATTTAGTGCACTACCCCCATCTATGTGGCAAACACACTCATAGACATCATCGCCAAAATAGCCAAAATGGATTCAGGAGACCTCAAAACGTATAAATCCGTCGAAATCCCGACCTCGATTTTTTTCGATTATGTTCTATACTTTACCTTATACTACGTATGGTAAAATAAAAAAAATAAAAACTTTCTTTAACTGGAGAAACGACATATTGGCCATTTAAAATAAAATAATTTTAAAATTTTTTAATTAAATTTAAGAAATGTAAAAATTAAAGTACGTAACTCGACAGACAACAAAATTCTGAATTGTATGGAGAATTTGCAAGACTTTTGCTTGAGACTTGTCGTTTTGGGACACTAATAAAGTCAGGAAAGGGTTTTTTTTTGCATTTTTACGATTTTGTGTGAAAGCTTATATTAACAGCTACTTATACAAATTTTTAAAAAATTACATAGAATGAAATTTATAATCAAGCTTAAGTTCGTTTTTATTCTCTCTAAGAAAGAATTAATTAAATTACAAATTAGGTGATAATATTAAAGAAAAATTGGGAAAATTTAAAATTTAATATTAAAAAGTAAAAATATTCAACAAGAGGGAAGCTTAAGGTAGAGGTAGACTTCGTTCTCACCAACTGACGATTGATAATTGAATACAAGTTTTCTCGTATTCCTTTATCTGGGTTTGGTTGGTTAAATAGATGATGCTTACAACTAAACACTACCCTAAATAGATTAGATACAAGTAGTGCTGATGACGGACGTGGCTGTCTAGAAAATGTGCATTCCACTCGTGCTGGTGTCTAAAAATTAAATTTTCCCAATTTTTCTTTAATATTATCACCTAATTTGTAATTTAATTAATACTTTCTTAGAGAGAATAAAAAAACGAACTTAAGCTTGATTATAAATTTCATTCCATGTAATACATAAACAGTTCGACTAATAATAATTAAAATTTTCAAAAATAAATTTTTAGAAAATTTATTTTTTTTAAATTTTGTTCACTTTTCTGTACAAAAAAAAAAAATTAAAAAGTTTTTTGCAAGCGATCCTAAAAATATCAATATAAAATTTGAGATCTCTATTTTTACAAAAAAAACGTTGCGCTTTTTGGTGCCATTTTCTTTTGACGATTTTTTGCAAATTTCACCATTTTTTTGCTGCTCATCCTTCATAGGTACATAGATACGAGTAAGAAACCCTTTTGTCGGTCATAAAATTTTTTTGGTTTCAAAGTTTTTTTAAATAATTTAAATAATTGTTATTATTTTAAATAAAATTTATTATTACTAATATAAATAAGTTATTATCTATACATATAATAATTTGTGGAACTAGCTTTTCCCCCAACAATAAACAACAATACATTGCATTTTTATTATAAAATGTTATGTTAAATTCCCCAAAAATTTTATAATTAAAAAAAAAAATTATAAATAATTTTTGTTTTTGTCAGTGGGTAATTTAAAACACTATTTACAGTACTCTACAATAATTTTAGAATTTTATATAAAACCTATTTTTCTGGGCATCTTTATACAAAGTAAATACATAAACCATATCGGAAGCACTATAAAAGTAAGAGTCTTAAAGTGGATTACTTGCGAAGCAAATTAAACTATTGAATAAATTAACTACTATTGAATATTTCAAATTTTATTAGTCGAACTATTTATTTTATTTGAAATTTGAATTCAAGCTTAAGTTTATTTTATTCTCTCTAAGAAAGAATAAATTAAAGGTGATAATATTAAAGAAAAATTGAGAAAATTTAATTTTGAGACACCAGCAGAGCGGAATGCACATTTTCTAGATAGCTACGTCCGTCATCAGCACTCTTCGTATCTATCTATCTGAAGATGATTTTCTTCGAAAATTGATCATCCAGTGTTGCCATTTCTTGCCACCATTCTGACCATTGACGACGTTTGGAATGACCCAGAGGCTTTATTTCTTTAGTCAATTGCACCTTGTAAATGCAAGTCTTTATGCATAATGTTCATCAATGACGAGCATGAGAGGTGCAATTATTGGGCACGACGACGACGAGTTGAGGTGGACGGCTCTTAAGCCACACTATCGTGAACAGCAGCAATATTTTCTGCAGTTCAGGCCGTACTAGCACGCACTGGTGTTTTCACATCTCCTACAGACTCAGTTTGTTTAAATCATTGCTAGACTTTTCCGATTGTACGTACATTTTGACGATTAAACTGACCGAAAAAATTTCGAAGTGCACGATATCCATATTGATTTAAACGCCCATTTTCATAATAAGCTTGAATAACTTTAACGCGTTGCTCGATTGTGTATCTTTCTATGGTTCAAATTGAGTTACTCTGAAATTGAGAACTGTCAAATTAAATGCAGAAAAAAAACTTGGCGCTTAGGTGTGGTTCACATTCAACATCGGCCCTTGAAATTTAACCATCCGATATAATTCTGGTTAGTTCATTAAAGTAAGCGCTTATTTTTTTGGTTCAGATCACTTTACTGAACTAGATCGGTCTTTTAGTTCATTTGCTTAGCTCACTACGGTCAGTTGAGTGATTAGTTTAACTAAAATATTTAGGTCGAACTAGGACTACAAATACAAATAACTTACAAATGATTATTTTCATTTTAACCGGTGGGTCAGCGAAGTACATCAGGGATCGCAAATATGTTACCTTAATCTAAACCTTTAGCAATTTTATTACTAAAATGTCTGTCTAAGGAACACATCCTTTTAGACCAGTGTACATAATTATCTCAAATTAAAGGGATGTTTAAATGCTATTAAATGACTTGCTAATATTTAATTGGTTAAAAGAAAAAAAAATACATACACATTTCTAATAAACCACAAAAACTCTACAGGATTCCTCATATGGTCAGTAATCATATTCCTAAGAGATTTAACTGTGAGGGTGTGAATGCAAAGTAAAGCAACCAGAATTTTGCAAAAAAAAATTCCAAAATGTAATTTTAGCCTTATGCAAAACCCATATTTACCTTAAATGAGTGAATGTTGGTTTGTTTGCCAAAATCACATTAGATGGCCATTATTAAGGTCCTTGTTTAAATTACTTTCCCTTTTACTTCCTCCTGTTGGTGAGTGTTCTACACTATTCTTCTGTTAATTTTAATGTATTGTTTTTCCTTACATGTTTGTCAAAATGATGATAGATCGCTCATCACTTTATGAAAGAAATATTTGAAGTTAAAGTTTTTGATTACAATTCAACCACAACTTTTTTTCTTTTTGTTTTCCTTCTGTGATTCAGCTTTTTTAGGAAATCGTGCATCATTTTGCACAATAAAGTAAAAAAGATTTTAATTTTCCTAATGGATTTGTGTGGTAAAATTATTGATTATTTGAGATTTTTTTTAATTAAATCTCAAATGCTAGGGGTATATTTTTAAAGATCAGAGCTAATTTGAGTGATTCTTTTCAATTGGAAATAATGCACCTCGATGTTCAACAGAATTATATTTTAATAGAGAGTATTGTTTTCGACACCCTCCACCACCAGGCTATTTGGCAAGCACTTGAGTGCAAAGGATCCCAGGTAAAATAGTCGATTTAATAAAAGCCTTATACCGAGATTCAACATGCAAAGTTCTGCACGAACGCTTACTGGGAAGGAATCTTAGTGTGAACACAGGAGTACGCCAAGGCTGTGTTCTTTCTCCGCTGCTGTTCAACATAGTGCTCGATGTTATAATGTTACAAGCAACCCGCTCAAGAAGAGGCATCACATGGGGCATGTATGGACGTCTCGAAGACCTCGATTATGCTGATGATATATGTCTGCTCGCCCATAGTTTCTCGGATATGGCAGCAAAACTGGAGGAAGTAAAACGAATTGCGATTAACGCTGGTCTACGTATCAACATAGGAAAGACCAAGGTCCTACGCCTAAACACCTCCAACACATCGAAGTTTAAAATAAACAATATCGAACTCGAAGACGTACAATCCTTCACATACTTGGGCAGCATTATATCATCTACAGGTGGTTCACGTTAAGATATTACAAATCGGATCAACAAGGCCAACCAAGCTTTCGGAGCGCTACAAAAGGTGTGGAAATCTCCCCAAATCCACTTAAAAACCAAGCTCCGCCTTTTCTCCTCAAATGTACGATCAGTACTTCTATATGGTTCTGAGTGATGGAACACCTCGGCGAATGATTTACAGGCTCTACAGGTGTTCATAAACCGGTCTCTTCGAAAAATAATGATGATTTTTTGGCCGAACATAATATCAAATACAGAATTATGGACAAGAACAGCGGAGATTCCCATCCGTGTCCAACTAGCGGAGAGGAAATGGAAGTGGATTGGCCATATCCTAAGGAGACCAAACGACGACGTAGCAAAAATTGGAATATCGTGGAATCCTCAAGGTAGCAGGAGAAGGGGCAGACCTGCTAAT